>JAOWAR010158310.1:0-26477 GCA_028571005.1 Clathrina lutea
GGGTGCGGGTGCGGGTGCGGGTGCGGGTGCGGGTGCGGGTGCGGGTGCGGGTGCGGGTGCGGGTGCGGGTGCGGGTGTGTGTGTGTGTGTGTGTGTGTGTGTGTGTGTGTGTGTGTGTGTGTGTGTGTGTGTGTGTGTGTGATGAGTTTGTGTGGATACAGCACCTTGCAGTGTTCTTGATGGGGTATCCAGCAGCATAAAAAGCCACTTAGACTCAGACTCAAAATCATCTCAAATACATAACCACACCACGAGCCAGAACTGCACATGCTCCAACAACCAGCATTCCAAACTGCTCTTCGTTCAACGCCGCTGTCTTAATAAACTTGTAGATTACGTTCGTAAATTTGGATTGCGAGAGCGCAACTCCTAAAGAGAAACATTCCACATTTTCAGATACAGATTAAAACTCTCCCCTTTAAGGTCACAGCTCCACTTGAATGGATAAATCAATTCAAGCAGAGATGTGGCCTGACAGAGCTGAGAGAATGTGGCATTCAAAATGCCAAACAAACAAAATCGGCACCTTACATACAGCAGTGTTGAACGAAGAGAGGGTTTGAATGTTGTTCTTCGGAGTAGTACTGGCTTGTGGTATGCTTTTGTCTCTAAGATGACTTAGTTTGTGTGAGTCCATACAGGTTTCTTTGCCACTGGAGCCCGCATCAAGGACGTGATCCACTGCAAGCTACCTTCTGCAGGTACAGTCATCACTGTAGAGGTGCCATTGAGTATTATGTAAAGTCATCACTGTGGAGGTGTCATTGAATGTTATTTAAAGATGTTAATGAGCCGGGTGCATTTATGTATTAAGCGCTAACCCTAATCCGTGCTTGTGTCTGGTCTTAATGCATGATTGAGTTTCACTGGTGATTATGTTCATTCTAAGAATATTTGACAAACTATGATACTTTGCATGGTGTTAGAGGCGGCGACTCAATCATAGTTGGATGTGTGCAATCGGCTGCGTAACAGGCAAGTCCCAACCGACTGCTTGGCTATGGTTTCCACACGCAGCCTCCTGCGCCGGCAGACCTACAGTTCGATGCGGCGGGTGGAAGGCGATCTTCATGGCCTACGCCACCTCAAGCAAGTTAGAAGACAGGAACGAAGGTGAGCGGACTGCAGCCATCATGAATTGCAAATCTCGGCGTGCTTGCCACTGACCCGTGTATCATTCCCTTCCCTTCAGCAATGGCAGCGATAAAGATAGCATGAAGTAAATTTTCCACTACCTGGAGAACTGTTTCATTGGCAGGCGGAACGTAATGGATAAGCGGTACGTATCCAACAACAGAAAGCAAGGTGAGCGAAAGTCTATCCAGGAATATGTTGTCGCGCTGCGGAACCAGGCGACGATGTGCAGTTTCGACAGTATAAACCCGGATGAGACACTTCGAGACCAAAGAGTTGGTGGAATTCATGACGAGCAATTGCGTCAAAGTCTGCTGTCTCGCAGCGGAATAAAGCTGAAGGACTGCCTCGCAGAATGTAGAATAAGCCAGCGAGCAAAGGAGCAAGCAGCCGACAGGGCTCGAAACATCCGGTCGCCTACTCGCCAATTGCGACCGGAAAGTTCCGTTTGGCGACTGCCTTTTCACTGAATGCAGTGATCATTTTTGCGACCTGCATTTCATTCCAGCTTCCACTTGGGCGACTTCGGTTTCGATTATGCTTCCACATTTTTTTCCGCTCCTTCAACATATCCTCTTGTCATCGTCCGCAACGTGATGTGAGCCGGTTGGCGTACTGAGCGTACTCGCGTACACGACCGAGTGCGAACGGCACTGTTTAGCCTGCATGTTCGTGTATGCGTGACCGGTATGGTCGCCGTATACCCCCGTAGGTCTACTTAAACGTGCTTTACGCCACCGTAAACTGCCGTTTATAAGTACGTGGATCTACTTATAAACGGAAATTCGCACGCTTGCCCTACTTATATCCGGAGTCGAACATACTTTCGGGGCGTGCTTACAAACGGGTTGTGACAGCTTGCAGGTAGTGATCTACCGGCGCGCACAGAGATCCGTCGATCAATCACTAAACTGAGCGCTTGACCCTTGTGACGTCACATCGTGGCCTCCAGGGTCCGCCTCGAGCTCGTTTTGCGCGAGGAAGATAGCGGAAGTTAATAACTTGTGCCACAAACCAGACTAGCGTTCAAGAAAGAAGAATGGACGTAGAGGTAGACGGGTCTGAAGATGACCTGATTGATATACCAGGTGCCGAATACTACTACATGGTTGCTACAAATTCCTCTGATGAAGATTGGACATTATTGTTAAAGAAGGAAGCATCGAGAGACAAGAAATGACAAGAAAAGGAAGAGGAAACAAGACGGAGTAGTATTCGACGTTTCGCCAAAGATGGCTTCATCAGGAAAAGACAGCGAGGAAGAAATGTTTGAGGTGCTGGGGTGTTAAATGGGTTCACTTTAAGTGTGAACAGTGATGCATGAGGCGTGAAAGGGAGGTGTGAAAGTATGTTGTGAGAGAGGGAAATGTGGGTGTGTGTGCGGTGGAAGGTCTGAGTGTGAGGGTATCAATCATCGTCCCTATTCAGCAACCGGAACAGTGCATTTCGTGGTTGTCGCAGGCGACTAATTCATCGTTTCAAAGAGGGGCGAGCTTTACGCTCTCATGCCGGTAAATTACATTTGGGAGTAGATAGAGTTTTCCTTCCGTTTAATTCATCGTTGTTCTAGTAGTCGCCTCTGAAGATTGTCCTCTGGTGCAGAGTGCAGCACCGACACTCGAAAATCATGGCCTTCAGCCCGGAAATGCTTTGACACCGGAGTGGCCTCCTCGTGCTTGATGGCAAATCGATGGCGGTTCATTCTTTCCCCCAGAGCACATCCTGCGAAACGTCGAATACTCTTCCTTCTTGTTTCCTCTTCCTTTTCTTGTCATTTCTTGTTTCTCATTGCTTCCTTCTTTAACAACAATGTCCAATGTATCTCTTATAAATAATGTCCTCTCTAACCTAGGTTTCATTCCTCTCCACTCTCTAACCTAGGTCTTCACTCTCCAGCCTAGGTTTAGTTCCTCTTCGCAGAAATCGGATGAAAAGCGTCACTATGAAGTGTGTGTGTGTGTGTGTGTGTGTGTGTGTGTGTGTGTGTGTGTGTATTGGCCAGGAATTCTTGTTTTGTATCATAGACTGTACAAAGTGTCACATCCAGGTGCCATCGTCACTACCATTGAGCTCCATGCATTCTTCCTCCTATTCAGTTAACAAGCCAAAGGTTGACGCTGTCAGGCGACTGAATTACTGACTGCTGGATGCCTGCTCTGCGATCCACAAACAAACCTCGTCCTTTTTCACGGAACCAATAGCTACAGTAAACTGCCTTGATCATTCCTTCACTTCACTTGGGCTTGGTGGGAGTGGTGAGGTGTTGATCAGCTTGACAGTATCCCAGAGATAAGGTGAACACTGAACTCACCCAGGATGCAGCTCATCAAACCGCAACACAAGACCAGATAAAGGAGGGCTCACCTCCAAATGCTGTCTCCAGTAGATCATGTCATTTACAAGTCACCACCAGTCACTAAGGTTATAGAGTTTGGGCGGGCCCACGAGAGCACTGCTGCATCATGTTACGTGTAGTACATGGCTGCGAATGGTTGCTCGGTGAAGGTGGGCAAGACAGGCGTGCACAGGCATCCAACCTTAGCACAACTAGCTGCAAGCTCTCTCTCTCTCTCTCTCTCTCCGCACTCTGTCAGGGTATACTTGAAATTGAAGCGTTTTGACTGATGACAACAACTGATGGCCCTGTTTCGGCACTATCCTGTAACTAACGCAGTTCCCATGACAAAACACACAACACTGCAGTTAATCTCTTATCTCAGAAATTTCTTTCATGAAACGAGGGCAAGTGAGGACAGCCGACGGGCTTGTCTAGAAACGTTCAAGCCAGAGTGCTAGGAGGGGCTGCTGCATGCCATGGTTGCATGGAGCAGCTCTCCTACAGCCTCCAGAAGTGTCAGGTTCGTGCAAACAGAGAGCTTTTGCACCATGCTTTTCGTAGCAAGTCCCCAAGAGCACACTACCCAGTGTTGGTAGCCATAAAAAAAAATGACAGCATGCAGAGGAGGCAGCAACGGACGAGGGAACACATCACACAACAGTATCTGGAGGAAATTGTATCGAGAGGTGGTATCTCGATCTTTCTCTAGTAGGAGTGTCGCTCTGGTGAACTCCCGGAGGACACCTGCTTTGAAGGTGCGACAATACTAAATCGAGGTGGATTCGCTATGCACCAGTAGTTTGTGGACTTCTTACATCCTCACAGTTTCAGCACTTAGTGATATAGCTCAGTTCAGAGTCTTGGATCTCTGTGAATGAAATAAGAAAGGCTCGAAATGTTCCGTCTCATTGGTCAGACTGTCTTAGGAGTGCAGGCATCTTCAACTGTTCAATAGTCTGTCCAGGGTAGTAGTACTCGTTGATTGGCAGCCGACACTTGTGTTCGACGAGCCATACTCTGATTAACTCGAATTTACCCTCTGCCACAAGCTTTTCAATATCAAGCCTTTCTGTATCAACTACACAGTAACCGCTTTTCTGCGTCATGGCAACTACACAGGAACCGTTTTTTTTTGCATCATGGCAATTACACAGTAACCGTTTTTCTGCGTCATGGCACCTACACAGTAGCAGTTTTTCTGTGTCATGGCAACTACACAGTAACCGTTATTCTGCGTCATGGTCACTACACAGTAACCATTTTTCTGCTTCATGGAATGCTATTTCTGCAAATGCAATGTAAGTCCTCCATTCCCATTGGCCGACCACAATGCTGCAGTAGTCTTTCCCACATCTCTGTGCAAGAAAAGGAACAAGTACATCACCTTCTGTCATTCATGCTATTGGGCTGGTACAGACCTGAACCTTGGAAACCTGCTAGACGGTACGAGCAGAGTGGCCAGTACTCTTGTCCCTTACCCTCTTGTTCGTTCTACCTGTCGGAGATACAGGTGGAGCATACCTGAACATTTTCTCTGCTGTGAATATGAACTTTTGGGTATTTGTCTGACAAGAGAGAAGTAACCACAGGTGGGAGCACCCCTCGATCTGTTCCTTTCCTGCGCATATGACAAAAGTCAGAGGCAGACTGGTGTAAGCCTGCTGTCAACCTCGCTGTCTTATTTGCAGGAGTAAAGGGTTACATCTACTTGAGCATACTTGAGTGAAACAATCTGCCTTGGGCTGGTGACCAGTTTTGTTTCTGGCATCCGCAGAGCGCTGTGAGTGCTTGTGGACGAAACGAAGACCATCCGACTAACAAGTGGTGAGGGCAGGACTGGCATTGACATCCTTTATGGAAGGTGCCATGTTGTTGCCGCCGGTTCTCGAGTAGATGGAGAGTCTATGCACCCTTGCGTCTCGAATGACTGACACCACCGACTTGTCGGAAGAGCTGGCCACTTTTACTCAGCTGGAAAAAGGGATGTGCTTTAACAGGGATTGTGGCTCCTCTTCACCGGTGTACATCATCACCTGAGGACTGCATATAATCTCATTGCAGACTGTGCCCACGCCGGTCTACACCACCTGCCACATCCTCCCCAAGTGACAACCTCCGGGGAGAGAGAACGGCAGCAGAGAAGACCAACCAGAGACAGATAAGAGCCACTTCCTTGGCCATTTGTCGATGAATTTGACTTGTTGATGAGTCTGCCTCGTTCAAGGATGTATTCAGTTCTAGCGAGGAGGGTGTTTTGCTGTCCACTCCAAGGGAGAACATGAGAGAACAACGGGGAAAGCATGTGATCTCACTTACTAAGACAGCACATGGGATGTGGACAAAACGCTTGCCCTGCTCAACCACTCTGATCACCAACACCATGGCAACAACCTTTCGTGAGGTCCACTCTTTCAGTACATCTGCAGGGCAGTGCGGCCCGTTCCTGTGATCGCTTCAAACAGGTGCCCAAATTGACCTGACTGGAGGCGAAGGACGACGTGGAAGCCTACTTCCCCACCTTTGAAAGAATGACGGGTGTTTACGACATTGAACGCGATAGAGATGGTCGTGCAAGACATAGCACCGCTGCTGACAGGCAAGGCTCAACAGGGTTTGTCGCGTTGGAAGAAGAGAATACGAAGGCAGCGATCCTTCGCATATACAATATTCACCCCGGAAACCTATCAGCAACGCTTCCGGTCGATTCGTCCAAAAGAAGGAGAACTGTTTCAAGAGTTGGCCACCTGGCAAATGGATCTTCTGACCAAATGGACAAAGGACTGCCAGACTATGGAGGAGCTTTGTCAGAAGATCGTGGTGCAGCAGTTTCTGACGACATTGCCTGAAGACATGAGGCTGTGGGTCCAGGAGCGCAAGCTCAGCACAGGGGAAGCAGCAGGGCTGTCAAAAAGACTCTGAGAAACTATAGTTATTTTTAGTGTGTTCCTTAGTCTTTACTACACGGTGACGTAATGCGCACGCTGGCAAAATCGCGACCAGCTGCCATGTGCCTTTCGTTCTTGCTTTTAGTTGGATTTCTCTCTCACTTCGTTTTTTTGAGTGCTCGATCTTTCCCTTCATGCTCTGTTCATCGATGAGTTGTGAGGACGTGGCCCGGGGTAGTTATCCACAACATTCATGGTAGCAGAGGATGGTTTCTCATCGTCGAAATATTTTCTTAGCTTTTCCTCGATTCGTTCAAGCATGGACTTGGCGCTCTAGCACGAAAAGGCGCAGTCCAAGTCCTCGTTTACAAGACTTCGACGGAGCTTGCTACTAGAACTGAGAGCCAATCAAACCTCGTCGGTGCAAGTGCGAGAGCTCATGAAAGCGTTGGATGAAGCTCTAGATCGAGTGCAGAAGGCGTGCACAGAGCTTTTCAATGTCGTGTTCGAAGAAGATCGTTTGGACAAGGCCCATAGGATCAATGAGGAGCTTGAGAGAATGACGGAGAAGTATTCCTCAGCTTACGGGGCGGGCAATGTATTTTTGGCGCAGGAGAATGAGAATCGCGATGACAGAGAAGTCTCATCGGGAAGCAAGTCAGCCGCGATGGGATCTGGCAATTCAAGCTCCGGAAGACCAGCAGGTGCAGTCCGCGGAGTCCCGGCTGAAGGCTCATCTTCTACCTGCTGTACCCCAATGAGACGTGAGCCCCAAGGATCAGAACGACATCGTCAACAGTTGGATCAAGTCGTCCGGGGAAACCAGCTTCGATGAGAGTTCGTCTGTAACGTCAGGATACTGCTGGCCAGAAGACCAACCGGCAGCGCCTGTCAACATGGCATTTGTCCCACACATAAAGCGCATCGCGATCCCAAAGTTTGGTGGCCACAAGAAGGAGTACGAGGCTTGGCGCGCAGCGTTTAACACTTGTGTGCACCCCCAGCGAATAACGCTGGAACTCAAGCTGCTATACTTACGTCAGTACCTACACGGCGATGCACTGAAGTGTAGGCTTAGGTGGGTGTGAGCTCTTGACTCTTCGGCTTAGGTTGGTGTGAGCTGTTGACGCTTCGGCTCAGGTGGGTGGGAGCTGTTGACGCTTCGGCTTAGGTGGGTGTGAGCTGTTGACGCTTCTGGTTAGGTGGGTGTGAGCTGTTGACGCTTCGGTTTAGGTTGGTGTGACCTGTTGACGCTTCGGCTTAAGTTGGTGTGAGCTGTTGACGCTTCGGCTTAGGTTGGTGTGAGCTGTTGACGCTTCTGGTTAGGTGGGTGTGAGCTGTTGACGCTTCGGCTTAGGTTGGTGTGAGCTGTTGACGCTTCGGCTTAGGCTGGTGTGAGCTGTTGACGCTTCTGGTTAGGCTGGTGTGAGCTGTTGACGCTTCTGGTTAGGTTGGTGTGAGCTGTTGACGCTTCGGCTTAGGTGGGTGTGAGCTCTTGACGCTTCTGGTTAGGCTGGTGTGAGCTGTTGACGCTTCTGGTTAGGTTGGTGGACTCAGTGGACACCCTGTCCGAGTACATTCGTCAAGCATTGCGGTTAACGTTGTTTTGCTTCGAGAGTTGTCGAGCGTCTCTTCTTCGAGTGTCGAACGATTTGTCTACCCACACCTTTGACCTAAACTATGCGTAGCCATTTCTGTAGCCTAGGTCTATAGTTCGAGTTCCTTCCGTGGCCTCGCGGTTCAATCCAACTTAAAAAGAGCACATCTACAGTCAAGTCATCGCACACACCGATATCGCGTGTGGCCGTCCGGGTGTCCAGCGGCGTTCACCGCGCCGAACAGGGCGTGTCCTCAGTGCTCAGGTGAGCGCGCCGGGTTTTTTCTTTTCAAAACATGTAGAAGACTACGTACAAACGCCGTATGAAATTGGAAGTGATTCCAGTAATGCTATCAACATTAATACTTATCTTCACCACCCAGTACCCAAATGTGTAAAAAAGAAATGGAAGAAAAAAAAAGACTCAATGGCTTTTCCATGTTCCTCTCAATGACCACCACCTGCAGAATGTCGGGTTCAGCTCAGTAGTTGGAGGATGCTTGCAAGGCGGTGAAAGAGGGAGCTAGCATCAGAGTCGCGGCAAAGGCCGCTTCTATGCCAAGAAGCACACTCCATAGTCATGTACATGGTTGTGCTGCACGAGGGCGGCCCATTGTGCTTGCTGGTGCCACAGAAGATCTTCTTCAAAGTTGTCGCCTATGCCACTGAAATGGCATCAGTTGGCTTTGGTCTGAGCAGAGGTAAGCCACAACACCCTAAACGAAGGTAGCTATACAGAGATAAAGACATGAGTCAAATGACTTACTCTGACAATGTCATGGCATCAACAAAAGTCACATACAGTTGGTACATTAATCCTATGGCTTTTGTTTTTTTCTTTATGTGTTTCAGAAATGATTCTTGCTCTGGTCACTCAGCTTCAACCAGAGTCGGGAGGGAAGGTGACACTGGGGTGGTGGAAGCGCTTCAAAAAGCGTCACACTGATACTATCAAGTTGGCTTGACCAGAGAGTCTTCAGCAGTCGCGGGCCATGCAGACAAGTTCAGGCACAATGAACCATTGGTTTGAGCTCCTGTCAGACACCCTTGCAGAAAACGATGTCACAAGTCCATCTCAAATATGGAACGTTGACGAGAAGGGTTTCGTCGTGAATCCACTTCCTGCTCGTGAAGGGCTTCGTCGTGGATCCCCTTCCTGCTAGCGTTGTCTGCGGAAAGAAACAGAAACATGCATGTCAGCAACACAAACGTGGCAATGACCACATCACGAACACAAACGTGGCAAGGACCACATCACGAACGCAAACGTGGCAATGACCACATCACGAACGCAAACGTGGCAATGACCACATCACGAACACAAACGTGGCAATGACCACATCACGAACGCAAACGTGGGAATGACCACATCACGAACACAAATGTGGCAATGACCCCATCACAAACACAAACGTGGCAATGACCACATCAACGTTTGTGTCAACGCTGCCGGTCAGTTCCTCCCACCGCAGATAATCTACAGCCGGAAGCAAGTGCGAGTGGTGCTGACAGAAGGTGGACCAGCCGACGTGCTATACAGCCACTCTGCAAGGGTTCAATAAACAAAGGTCTTTTTGAGGACTGGTTCACAAAGGTGTTTCTCCTGAACACGCAGAGAGACAAGCATCAGGTAACGACGTTCAGTCATGACAGTAAACTACTTCAACTGTGCTATTTTGCCCTAAACTACTGCACTGTCTGCAATGCACCAGATGGAATGTGATCAACAGCATTCATCACGTGATTGCAATGGAAAGAAAGTTGTCACTCTTGAGTGCACAGTGAGTTATTGCTCAGTCGAACTGCACATCTTACAATGCATTTAACTGTCCACAGGTTCTCATCATGGACAACTATGCATCACATTATTCCGTCGACATCAATAAAGCCAGGAAAAACAACGTTATCATTTTGTGCCTGGCCTCAAAAACAACCCATGTTGCCCAGCCACTGGATTGAACTATGTTCAGCGCGATGAAAGCGAGCTACACAAGACTTGCAGCAGCTGCAAGACTCATGAAGCCTGACCACACTCTGACCATGTCCGATTTTCCGAAACTCCTAAACCAGGTATTTCAGGAGTCCGTCACTCCCTGTCAACATCACAGCTGGTTTCCGTGTTACAGGCATATGGCCCGTTGACAAAAGCAAGGTGAATGCATCTGCAGCAGCTCTGTCCACAATTTACGTCGAGAACAGCAGCAATGACAGAAGCAGCGAGACCAGCAGCAGTGGCAACACCAGTGATGCAGACCACGGTGACGACAAACAGGATGGTCGAAAATTGGAGGGTTCTAAAGAAGATCTGAATGTCTCTAATAATGTTTCCTCTCAATGTGCGTGTGCGTGCTTGCCAACAGATACCGTGGCCAGCAACCCCATCCTAAGAACCAAGAAGAAAGATGACAGCAGCTGCCGACAGTGGCCTGCCGACAAAGAAGAACTTTACAAGAAGCGGTAATTATGTAGTCCCGTAGCACCAGAGATAAGTTTCTGGACATGCAGTATTGGTGGTATCATTACAGCAGATCAGACACACAGTCAATGCACTGTGCTTCCAGTCAACGCACTGTGCTTCCAGTGCGTTCCAGCCAACGCACCGTGCTTCCAGTCAACGCACCGTGCTTCCAGTCAACACACCGTGCTTCCAGTCAACGCACCGTGCTTCCAGTCAACGCACCGTGCTTCCAGTCAACGCACCGTGCTTCCAGTCAACGCACTGTGCTTCCAGTCAACGCACTGTGCTTCCAGTCAACGCACTGTGCTTCCAGTCAACGCACTGTGCTTCCAGTCAATGCACTGTGCTTCCAGTCAATGCACTGTGCTTCCAGTCAATGCACTGTGCTTCCCATGCTTTATGACCATTTAATTGTAAATCTGACAACTGAAAAATTCTCGTCTATGTGCTTCACAGGTATCGCGAAGGCTATGACCTGCCTGATGCATGGAAAGCAGAAAGAACCAAAGAGAAAGACAAGCCTAACATCCAAGTAACGTCCAAAGATCGGAGAGCACTTCAAGAAGAAACGGGGCAGCCACTTTTCACCATTTTTGTGAATGCTGGTCTAGTTAGTGAAGAGTTGGCCAACAATGCGCAAACGAAAGTGCGCCAGCAGTGCTGCAAGCAAAGCTCGTTCAATCACGTCAGCTGAGTTTTGTAAAGAAATGCAAGAGAAAGAGGAAGCAAGGAAGAAGAAAGAAAAGGATAAGGAAGAACAAAGAGAAGAACGGCAGCGCAAGAAGGCTCTTGCTCAGAAGAAACGAGAAGAAATTGAAAAGCGAAAGTGTGAACGACAAGAGAAAGCTCACCACAGAAGAGAAGCACAGCAGAGCAAACAGAGCGGGCCAGCTAAGCGAAAAGCCACGTCAGAACAAGGTATAAGAGCCAAGAAGCCCTGCCTTCCATGTGCCCTGTGTAACAGCCATGACCCCCCTGGTGGCTGCTCCACCAGGGAACCACTATGGCTTGATTGCACAGCTTGCCACAGTCGCTACCATTTGGTCTGCTGGCAGGACAAGAGCTATGAGCTTTGCCCCAAGTGTGAAACCTAATAACAGTTTATCTATCCGTAGTTCATTCCAAGAGGGACTCAGACTTGTCATGTGGTGTTGTCCCATGACTTCCCGTACTGCATGTAGTAGCAAGCCATTGCAACTCTCCTAGGGATTACTGTGACAGTTATCATGGTTCTATTTGAACTGCAAGTTGCGGGCGGACACGAAGTTCTTGTTGATGATGTGCAAGCCCAAAGTTATACGCCAAAGAGCAGCAAACATCACCAGTGCAGCACAGTATACACTTACCTTCCTGCAAAGACCTCTGTTTGCTGTTCTGAACGGTGCTTGGCGCAATCGCGATAGAAGAATCTCAAATCGGAGAAGGAATACGGAGAGACCCGTAGCACCCTCCCAGCTCCCTTGCCGTCGGCGAAGCATGACCGGATAAGAAATGAGCTCTAGAAAGAATTGCAGATTATTTTCGAGGAGTGTGGCCGCTTGGGCGGATCGTCGAGCTTTACTGGTAGCGATGGACATGTGCGAGTTGCAAAAGTGCAAGTCGGAGACAAGACGCTGCTTCGTCCGATCGTTAGACTGTGCAAAGTCAACTGCATCTAGTTTTCTGCTCACTTCTTTCCTTAATCTGTTGCACTCCTGACAGTTAAATCTTTTTGGTCTGTTAGTAGATTTACTTTTCTTTGCTTTCTCTATTTATTTATCGGTTAGTTAATTGATAGTGCTATCAAGGAAGGGGGAAATGCTGAGAAGAAGCTATAGTTATTGTTAGTGTGTTCCTAGTCTATACTATACGGTAACGTATCGTGCACGCTGGCAAAATGGCAACCAGCTGCCATGTGCCTTTCGTTCTTGTTTTTAATTTCTCTCTTGCTTCGTTTTTTCGAGTGCTCGATCTTTCCCCTCATGCTCTGTTTGTCGGTGAGCTGTGAGGGCGTGGGGTAGTTATCCACAACAAGGGCAACTGGCAGACAAATTCAGAGAGGCACGGTGGCCGATAGGCACATTTGGAAGGCAGAGGCGCTGTTTTAAGTGCCACCGGACGGGGCATCTAGTGAATGACTGCCCCAAAGATCAGGCCACAGCCAGCACAAGCACTGCACCGAAGAAGGTGGACAAACCGCAACCTGAACACGACCGACCAGCAGTGAAGTGCTTCCGATACCAATGCCGAGGGCATATTGCCTTGCATTGCCCACAGAACGCCCTGTTTTCAGTCACGTGTTCCAAGCTGTCCTGGGGAGAGATATGGACAAATGGATTCGTGCACGTGGAAAGAATCCCAGTCCCGGAATGATAGCGGACACAGGCTGCTCAAGGACCATGGGACACTCGTCATTGATCCTGGCGCACTTGGCCATCGCTAGAAACACACAGATACGGTGTGCTCATGGGGATGTGTGCACATACCCTGTCGTTGATGCGGACATTGAGGTGGATGGGGAGGTCTACAAAATGAGGACCATCGTTTCAGATAGTCTTCCAAGGTCTGTGCTCCTTGGACGGGACTTTCCAGGCCTGGCGCGCCTGATGTCTATCCATCCAGAGAAGGAAGAAGAGGCATTCATGGTGACGACCCGAGCACAAGTAAGGAGGGAACAGGCTGAGGCGATCCACCTGGTCGCACACATGACAGTGAAAACCAATGAGGTCACCGCAGTTGACTCCCAAGAAGAACGAGAACAAGCAACTGAGGCACCGGTGCCCAGGGCCACTGGAAGGCCAAACCCGGAAGAAACACGTCCAATGGAACGGCACGTGTTGAAGTTGTCCCTGCAACACTTAAAGGGACACTGTGACGCATCAAATTCTACTGGCTGGCCGTCTTGGCAAGGACAAGACCGCAGCTAGGATCCTCCGGCGATCTTACTGGCCAGGTATTCTCGCAGACATTGCAGAGTACGTTAGGCACTGTGGCTCCAGCCAAAAGACGTCTAGAACAGCATGCGTGACAGCGCCAATGATTCCGATTCCTCCGCTTGGAGAAGCCTTCGCTCGTATTGCAGCAGACATCGTTGGGCCCCTGCAATGAACTATGAAGGGCAACCGTTTCGTCCTCGTGTTGGACGAAATTCGAGCTTGTCACAGATCACAATGCTCTGGAAGTAATCTACTTGAAATCTCCAAAGCCTCCCGTTCGCATCAAGTGTTGGGTTCTGCAACTCCAGAAGTGTGACTTCCGAGTTCAGTATACTCTCAGCTCAATCAACGTTGCAAATGCTCGGTCTCGCTTAAAAGTTGATTCACCCGATGACGAGTTCACAACTCTTCTCACCGAAGAGTTCGTTCGACTTGTCACAAAGCTATTTGTACCCAACACCCTCACAGCTCAACAGATCGAGAAGGCCTCTGGTCTTGACCCTGACCTCATTGAAGTCCGACACTGCCTCGCCACTGGCCAGCTTGATAAACTACCATAACCATACTGCTCTGCTCGCCACGAGCTCGCTTTCATTGGTCAGGTCATTCTAGGCGGAACACGCATTGTACCGGCCACGAGCCTCCGACCTCAACTAATTGACCTTGCCCACAAAGGACACCAAGGCATTGTTAAAACAAAAGAACGCATGCGGAGCAAAGTCTGGTGGCATCGACCGTCAAGCCGAAACGAAATTCCATACCATGAATGTCAAGCTGGAAGCCAGCTTGCACCACCCACGCAAGTGAAAATAACTCGGTTGCCTGACGCCCCTTGGGACCATCGCGTGACAGACCTTCTTGGACCACTTGGCCTAACTGGAGAAACTCTTCTGGTAACAGTGGATTAATTCAGCTAATACTTTGAGGATGACGTCATCTGATAAATTTCAAAAGTCACCACTAACCGTCTTCGGGCACACTTTGCTTGACATGGAGTTTCCCGCAGCTGGCGTACCGACAACGACCCTCAATTCATCTCAGACGAGTTCAGAGAGTTAATCCACAAATGGGCATCCAGCACCACCGAAATATGCCTCTCTGCCCACGTGCAAAGGGCGAGGCGGAATGCCAAAACTGTAGCCTACTGAAAACACTGCCCATTGCCCACAGCAAAACGAAAAGCAGGCACTGACTGAGCTGCACAGGTTCCTCCTGGCGTATCGTACGACTGCTCGACGTTTCAACCACATTGCCCTCCGCAGTATGTGAGAACGACAGATCAAGGAAACAGCTGACAGAGGATCATGCTGACCGCTCCGTCATGCAGAAGACCGTCATCTTCACCAGGGAGAAAAAGTTTTTCTGCAGTGACCAACCCGCAAACAAATTGTCAACCCTGTTTCACTCTGAGCCATGCAAAGTTGTGGACAGCCACAGAGACCAAGTAACCATCTAGAGTCCTCCTCAATCAATGCTGAAACAGAATCTCCACAATCTCAAATAGTTTGAGTAACCAAAAGAAGAGAGGGAAAACTCACAGAAGTCGGCAAGGAACTGGAAACGCCAGACAAACAAACAAGTCCACAACCATTAGTCTCATCATCCAGAGAAATGCTCCACTTCTAGGACGCTTCAAAAATTATGTTACATCATTTCGTTAGTTTTGTATTGCACTCTTTGGCACTCATTCAGATTGTTTCTCGACATAAGTTTCAGTCCGAGAAAAAGGGGGAAATGCAATTTATTCACCTTATTGATACTTGCAAGGTTCAGTTCACATTCTTAGACAGCACATGCAACACCTGTACTTACTCACTGCCCCACTCCAAGACGCTCAGATGCTAGGTGATACGTGCCCTCACATCCTCCCACTCCAAGACGCTCAGATGCTAGGTGATACGTGCCCTCACATCCTCCCACTCCTCTGTACTTCATATAAGTTGTCTATACCTTTTGCGTCCTTCAGTTCCGTCCAGTTCAGTCGAGTCTGATCTTGATCATGACACACGCCAATCCAATACTGTGGGTGTCCAGCGTCTACCACTGGGACTGGAGAATTTCACAATTGTGGCAAAGACTCTCGCTGACCGACAAGTACATGCCTCGCAGCAGACAGTCGAGTCTATCCCGAGCTCTTGTTTTATTCGGCTGAAAATTAGTTCCTTTCATACTGGGGCCTGACCCTGCCTCTGTCATCAGTTCTTGTTTGTGTTTTTTTCGCAGATTCCCACTTTTGATCACTTAATAATGCCAAGACGGAGGCCAACATCCGCTCGTGCCCGTAGCTCCGTGGGTGCTCCCAACCGAGCTCGTTCCGAGTTCTTCTGTTCGATCTGACTTGACCATTTCTAACTTCTCCAACGAGGCTCTGGCGCTAGAGCTACAGCAACATCCCCTAGTGCTCACTGGCTCCCGCGCGGCGTGCAAAGCATTCCTGCCAGAACCTCGCTACCACACCGATGAAATAGTGGTTATTCACGGCTTGCAAGAGTGAAGAACCCTGGCCCCTCAGGCGCAGTACTAGCCACCTTAATGAGGTAATGATTCAGCGCATACTCTGTACATACAGCAATGGACGCCACTTGATAAAAGGGCGTGATTCCCTATTGTCTGGTCAATTGCAGTAGCCACCACCTTGGTGGTCGTACCTTGCTTTCTTGCAACCGTCCTTAACTACTTTCTCTTTTCTAACTGCACAATGTCCTCACGATCAGCCCATTTGGGTGTGTCCCAACGCAGACAAGGACGTTCTAGAGCCCAGAGGCCTGGTCCCAGTTTGACAGGTTGGTCCAGATCCTGCTCTCCCAGAAAACACACGGGGAAGATCCCCCTGCCTGGGTTCGCAAGCTGATGGACAAGGTCAGACAGCTGCAAGCCATAGCAGAGAAAGCGCCCCGTCCAGAGCCAGAAGTGGGAGAAGCCGGCGATACCAACACGGAATTGGACAAGGTCACGCATAAAGACCAGTACATGCCCAACAAGAGAGCGGCGTCATACTTCAAGGCCATCCAGAAGACACCCGCACGGGCCGCGGAGTTCGCGAAGGAGGTGAGGCACTTAATGAGGAGAGAAATAAGCATGTCTGGATCGCGGACGCTAAGGGATGGGACACTCTGTGGATCTTCAACAAGCGCCTCATCGAAGGGGAGGCGGAGAGGAATTGCAACAGGCTCACTGCCACTGCTGCGTACTCCAGTTGTGTGTTTTCAATCTTTGGAAGTGGGAATCTTCTATGTAAACATCGCTTGAAGGAACCTTCCCCGCATTCGACCGTTACCGATCCTTCTGCATCAGACCAATCCGTTCACCGTGGTTCTGGCGAAGGCATGACAGCGTCCGTGCACTCTCTGGTATGTGATAGGGCTGCTGCCGCTATGGAGGAGGTCATGTGTCGACAGGCGTCTCCTGGACTCCACCATGTAGCCAGTCAGTGTCCAGCATATGCCCCTCAGCAACCCGACGTGTTGGCAGTGTCTGCTCCTTCCCCGCTGCCGACCTCCACAGCCCCTCGTTGAGTGGTGGACCGAATCATGCGGGGTGCTTTCATTCATTTCAATGACCTGTTGCCTGAAGTGCTTGCCTCAGGTTGTTCACTCCAACTGCTGACTGACCCCGCTGTCTCCCAGGCCCGTCGTCGCAGCGTGGATCTTGTGACGTGGATGGAGGCATGGACGGTCTTCCTGAATGTTGTTCTCTCCGCTTCGCCCCACCAAGCCAACGAACTACTCGGCCACCAGGTGATCATTATTGATGCCAAACGCAAAGTTTCGCCAGACGCATGGTTAACTTATGACCAGCAGTTTCGCCTAGCTGCCATCAGTCCTCCACAAAGGCAGTGGAACGCCGTCGGCCCAAACATGTGGCAGCTCACGATTACAGGCAAAGCACGGCCATCGCGCCTGTTCTGCTGGACGGTCCGCCCAGCATTTGGTCTGCGCTGTCCTTTTCGTCCCCAAGGAGGGAGTTCTCAGCAATTCGGAACTACTTCCTTCCAATCACAGGCCCCAGACGCCCTCCATCAAGGACGGGTGGTCTGCCACAATTTCAACTTGCGAGCCTGTGACAACACGCCATGCCCTCATCTGCCTCACCTGCCAAGGCTGCCATCCCGTCAAGAAGTGGCCGTGCCGATTCACCCCCTCCACCGTCTTCCCCCACACCCACTACCCTCGTCAACACCAGCCACCTACAACACCTGTTCCGCCATTATCCAGACAGCGAGCGAGTTCGCAAAGTATGTCGTGAGTGAAAGTATGTCGTGAGTGAAAGTATGTCGTGAGTGAAAGTATGTCGTGAGTGGTATGATATAATTTCGACAAAACTGGACTTAGACAATCACTCATTTCTCCCGACCTTTTTTCTGCTCTCTCTCTCTCTCTCTCTCTCTCTCTCAACCTGACTTTATCTCTTCTTAACTTCTGAAGTGCTATGAGCATGCCGAGATGGTGGGCCCCAATCCTCATCCTTTTCTGACATGCAGTGTTCAGGTCTCGGTACGTCCCGAAGAAGAATGGCAAGCTAAGGGTCATCCACTACCTTTCTGCACTGTCCGGCAGCAGCGTCAATGACTACATCCCACCCAATACATCCGCATTGACAACGCCATTCACATCATCCAGCGCAAGGGACACAGTACTTATCTTTCCAAGGTGGATATCCGCAACGCCTTCCGCCTATGCCCGGTGCGGGACGAGGACTGGCCCCTTCTGGGCATATGTTGGCAAGACGAGTTCTTCCTTGACCGCATGCTACCGTCTGGCCTGAAGTCCAGTCCTTTCATCTTTAACCGCTTTGCCAACGCTGTGCAGTGGATCCTTGAGAATCAGTTTCACATTCCAGGCATTTTGCACTTCCTGAACATGTCTGATCCCTCACTGCCCCTTGCTGCGCACGAACTGGACATCACCTTGCGGGCATTCGAATATCTCAATATTCCCATCGCCACAGACAAACTGGAAGGCCCGTCCCAAGTGCTGCTCTTCTTGGGAATCATCCTGGACACCATCGCAATGGAAGTTCGCCTTCCCAGCGACAAACTGGCTGAGCTGAAGCACCTAGTCACCCACTTTCTCAAGCAAGGCTACAGCTCCGTGTCCGCCCTCGACTCCTTGGGAAAACTCTCGTTCGCAGCACAGGTCATGGCCCCAGGCCAGACATTCATGCGGCGATTGTGGGACACGTACCACAAGTTTGAGCGTGGCTCAACGCATTTTCGTGTTTACCTGACGACCGAATGCAAGAAGGATTTGGTCTGGTGGCAGCACCTGTTGGAAAGCTGGAATGGCAAAGCGTTTTTCTTGTTTGCACAGCCAACTAGGAGCGACCACCTTGACCTGTACACGGACGCAAGTGGCCCGATCGGTTGGGGTGCCCTACTTTGGCCGCAAGTACCGACGGGTCCATGGAGATGGGTGGGATGACCAGAAGGACCGCGGCATAGCATTCAAGGAACTCTGTGCCATTGTTGCTGCTTGCAGCGTATGGAGCAACAAATGGGCCTGCCGGAGAGTCATCATCAACTGCGACAACGAAGCCGTTTTCGCCTGCATGAACTCAGGCACTTGTCGCAGCCAGCCCGTCATGACTCTATTATATACGCTCTCTGTCTTTTGTGTGTGCTAAGAGCAACTGCATGGTGTCTGCCTGTCCTGTGCCTGGCGCTACCAATACTATCGTTGACGCTCTCTCGCCAACCTGCAGGCTTTCCATCAACTAGCCACGCAGGCAAGGAATCTCCCCAACGATTCCACAGGTAGATTAATCCTGGCGATTAGCCACTACGCGTCGCTTGCCATAGCACTGAACACACGTCAGACGTATAGCGCAGGGGAGCGACAGTATCTCTCATTCTGTCATCTGCAAAGGTGGGATCCACTGCCGGCCACCGATCTCACACTCAGTCCATTTGCTACGTTCCTTGCTGGGCAAGTTAAACTGGCAACGACGCGTATTTATGAAGCCACATGAGATGAGGAATCTCAGCAAATCTCGGCGGTCATGTCCAGCAATGGGTATTCCAAGAAATTCGTGCAGAAAGCGATCAGCAAGCAGCTCAAACGGACAATGGAGGAGACCAAGACGAACGACAAGGGAGACGAACAGCAGCAGGAAATGCAATCGGCTCGCATCCCCTTTGTCGAAGGACTCAGCCAAGAGGTGCGAAGGATGGCCTGCGCTGCAGGTGTTAGGTGCACTTTCTACATGCCGGACAAGCTGACATAGCTCTACCAGGTGAAAGACGCGCTTCTTCGCGAGATGACCACATACGCCGTTTACTCCGTCAAGTGTGGAACTTGCGACAGCGAGTATGTCGGAGAGACGCAATGTGCGCTAGGCGTTCGAGCGAAAGAGCTCCACGATGTGATTCACTTGGGTCAAGATTCTAAGTCAGCTGTGGCTGAGCATGTATAGCAGCACGCCATCTGTCTTGAAATGGACTGGAGCAGCCTCAAGGTGACAAATCGAGCAGGAAGAAAGGAAGGAGCGACAGATTCGTGAAGCCTTTCACATCTACAGGCGCAAACTGGGCATCAACCGTGATTCTGGGGTGGACAGAAGTGCCGTATGGAACGCCGTGCTGTAAACTCAAACTTCCCATTTTCCCCATTTTCTTCCCTTTCATGGGGCTGGCATGTGGTTTTTCTTCCCTTTCATGGGGCTGGGTGATGATGCATGTGGTTTTTCTTCCCTTTCATTGGGCTGGGTGATGATGCATGTGGTTTAGGTGTTGGGGTAACCCCTATAGCAATGGGTATAAAGGGATGGACTGTCTTCTGCACTTTTTGTTGCTTTTTTCAACTGATGAAGCAAAGAGTACACTTGGCGAAACATCTTGTTCAAACTTCTTACGACTGCTGAGCTGGAATCTGTGTGCTTGCGTACTTGTCTGTCAGCAGTCCGCAACCTCCACATCGAGCCGGCCTACACGGACCCACAGAAGTCAGCTACGCTTACTCCCTCGAGTGCTGCGGGGTATTGACTGGGTGTGCGGCTTGGAGAGACGCGTCCCTGTCTACCCATCCTCCATCACCTTGTCGATACTTTGTGAGACGGCAGCCATCACAATCCACACGACAAATGCATGTTGACAGCCGCTAAGCTGCTGGCATTCTACGGCTTTCTCTGTTGCGGTGAATTCGTTGCAAACACGAAATCAGACACCACCTCGCAAGCCTCTCACGGTGACATTGAGTTTACAGTAGGCCCTCCGACCGTGATGTGCTTCAACATCAAGCGGTCAAAGATAGACCCGTTTGGTCCCAGCAATGTCATCCACATTGGCCTGACTGGCGATGCCTACTGTGTGGTCCAGGCCATGCTCGCTTACCTCAACACTTCAGCAGGCATGCCCGAGGACCAGCTGTTCACCTTCGCTAGCGGCCGGCCACTAACACGCGAAGCACTGGTCGACAACGTCCGCCAACTAGTGACCGTGGCTAGAATCAACAATGCCATTCACTACTCGGGCCACTCGTTTAGGATTGGGGCTGCAACACCATGGCCGGGCCACCTGAGTGGCTCATCAGGGCGATGGGACGATGGAGAAGCGACAGTGTGTTGTGCTACATCAGAACTGCTCCCTCTGCGCTGCACGGAGTTACACTGGGCTTGACCTCTATTTCCTTGTCTCATTCAGGTTCCCACTCTCTTCGATCCTCATGCTCTGCTTTCTGATTATACTCTCATTCCCTTATCCTTGCAGTCCCCCTGTCCAGGCCTCTGGAGTGCTGCCTCCTCTGGGCCGCCTCACTGCGCCCGCCCACAACTGGCTCACACCTGACACTATTACCTCAGGCTACAGGCAGCCCTTTCCCAGCTCTTCCTGGGTCACGGCTCTCAGGCTACGCGCCCGCACAGGACTCTGGTTTCGCCAGAACTCCTGAGGAACACAGCCATATATAGCTTTTGTGTCCTTCCTAAATCTCATTTATCAGCCAGTTGCGCACAGGCAGCACCCAAGAAAGCTCAAATCTTGTCTGTGTTTATCTGAATTTGTTGAGGGATGCTACATGGCCGAAAATTTTATGAAACTCTATCCAGTGGAACATGCTTTTCTTGGGAAAGACATGTGCCTCCGTCGCTACCATAACACCCTATCTTATACTGCACGACATCGCTACAATGTTGTTTGCTAGGACCAGTCCGACAGTTTCACCATACTTGACTTCCAGTCGCATGGTCAGGGACACGGACCGGGTAGGTGACGGCTAACATTGCCTTGGGAGGGGTAACTTGGAGTGAGTCACCGCAAACACTGACTCATCCCCTAGATCTTACAGTGGATTGCCTTTGTCAGCAATATTGCTTGGCCATTGTTTTACCGGTAAGCTTTCCTTATTCCGACCTGTGGACAAAGACAGACATTCTGGTCCCCACTTCCTTGTCAGCTGAAATCCACAAGTCAACCATGCCACACAACACCCCAGTCAGTTTGTGGTGCATGCAACAGTTGTGTCAGACATAATTACATGTCTGGACAGGGATGGACATGCCTCAGTTTTTGTTCTGTCTAGACACACACCCACACCATTGTTGTAGTAAGCTATAAAGGGGACACATTATCTTCCGTTAGTTCAATTCTACTTCTGCTATGACCAAGTACACGAACCAATAGAGTATTTCAAGTTATCGTGTTTGACTGATTGTGAAGACACGGCAGTGGCGACCAGGAAGGCCATGATCGGGACCATCGACCTTTTTGATACCAGCTCAAGCGACTGGCCAACGTACACAGCACGCTTGGGACAGTTCATCGCGGCAAACAAGATCGCTAAAGGTAAGCAAGCGGCAGCGTCACTGACCGTCATCGGTGGACCAGCCTACAAGCTGCTCCAAAGCCTCGTTTTCCCGGACAAACCGGAGGATAGCGAGTGGAGACGGAACTCGAACGCATGGAAAATGCTGGACTGATCACAACTGTATCCTGGAGCGAGTGGGCCACACCAATTGTGCCTGTCAGCAAGCCGAACGATGCCGCCCGAATCTGCAGAAACTTCAAGATAACCGTCAACCCACAACTGCACACCGAGCAGTACCCGTTACCTCGACTGGACGTGTTCGCTTCACTGGGCGGTGGCAAGTAGTTCTCAGAACTAGACCTCAAGTCCGCCTACAACCCAATGGCCATGGACGATGAATCAGCCGTTCTTCTCACGCTGAACACCCCAAAAGGCCTGAATCGCTTGGCCTTTGGCGTCGCGTCTGCGCTGGCTCTGTGGCAGCGTGCCATGGACACGCTCCTGAGCGGCCTCGACAAGGTGCATTGTATTATCGATGACATCATAGTCACTGGAACTGACGATGAAGAACATCTCACCAAACTGGAGCAAGTTCTGCGGCGATTATCCGAGGCAGGTCTTCGAGTCAACCTCGCTAAAATGATTTTTTTCCAAGACCAAGTGGCTTTCTGCGGCCATGAAATCAGCGAGGAAGGTTTGTACCAGCTATCAGCCAAGTCTACAGCCATCCTTCATGCCCCAGTTCCGGAGAACGGCATGCAACTGCAAAGTTTCCTGGGGCTGATCAAATATCAACGATTCCTTCCAAACCTGGCAGCAATTCATCCGATGAACTGCAGAAGGGCACTGCCTTCAACTGGACCTCACCTTGCCAGGATGCATTCGACAAGGCCAAACAGCCGATCACTTCAGACAAAGTGCTTGTGCATTACAATTCTGCGCTACCCTTGCGCCTGACGAGCGATGCCTCACCCAACGGACTTGGAGCAGTCCTCTCACACGTCCTGGACAACGGTGAGGAACAAACAATCGAAATTGTGTCTGAGCTGTGCTCAGATCGACAGAGGCGTTGGCACTCGTCCGGAGTGTGCATAAGTTCAGTGTCTACCTCCTGGGTCGGCATTTCAAACTGGTCACGGACCACAAGCCATTAACGTCTATCCTTAAGCCCTCGAAAACACTTCCAGCAATGACCACCACCAGAATGCAACGGTATGAACCCTTCCTAGCCAGCTACGACTGTGAGATTGCATACCGCAACACAGAACGACATGCCAACGCTGACAGCCTGTCACGACTGCCGCTAGCCAACCAGCTGTACGGCAACGCTCAGTCCAGTGAAGTCGACAGCTCTCAAGTGTACCATCTGAGTAAGCAGGAAACCCTTCCTGTTACTTCGGATTAGATACGCACTGCAACCAGACATGACCCGCTTTTGTCAAAGGTCTATGCCTTGACACTGTTTGGTTGGTCGGAGTACTGCGAAGACAGCACTCCACCTCCTTTCCATCATCGCTGATATGAACTCTTGATTCAACAAGGATGTGTCATGTGGGGAAATTGGGCAGTTATTCCTGCCAAGTACCATGCAGCCGTGCTCACAGATCTGCACCAGGGTGTCAGAATGAAAACAATTGCCCGGAGCTACTTCTCAATCCGGTGGCCTGGCGTCAACAATGCCACTGAAGCGACAAGCCGAAACTACCCCGGTTGCCATCAGAAAACACCTTCTGTTGCTCCATTCCACCCTTAGAAGTGGCCAGCAGGTCCCTGGCGGCGTATCCCTGTTGATTACGCTGGACCAATGGATGGCACCATGTGGCTTGTCGTGGTGGGGCACTGCTACCATCAGCCAGTTGCGAACACTATTTGCGCGGTATGGTGTGCCACAACATCTTGTGACGGACAATGGCCCACAGTTGAAGTCCACTGACTTCCAGCAGTTCCTCACAGCCAACCGGATCCGACATCTGACGTCTGCACCGTATCATCCAGCAACCAATGGTCTCGGTGAGCATTTGGGCAGTCCTTCAAGCGTGCTTTGAAGGTGTCATGCAACAGTTAGGCACGAAAGAGTACACCAGCCAGACTGATGCCACAGCCGGTTACTATTGTAGGAGTTACTAGAACTACTCGTGTTGATAGCGTGTTGAGCACGTGCGTGTGATTTCAGGTCACTGAGTCAGATGATAGTACTGGTAGTTCTGGCAGTTTGGGTCGCTGGGTGCGGGTGTGTGATTTGCACTCATGTACAACCTGACACTTTGTATCTGTCGCGCGTAGTTTAGCATGCGTCACAGATTATTGGGTCCATTCACGGCTGTGCGCTTCACTGTCCATAGAGTAAGCTTAGTGTTTTCAGTCTGCTCCGTTTGTTCAGTCTGTTTTTTCAATCGAGGCAGAGGAAGCTTGTCTTTTTAGCTGGTCTGTGACTGCGCTGTTCTTTGGTTGGGTAATGCAGGGAGCCAGTAGTCAGTAGCCGCCTAAAGCTCAGCTAGTGACAGTGTAGTGCACAACAGAAGGTGAGCACTGGTGGTGACTTTGCTCAGGACCGCCTTGCAACTTCCTATGTCACTATCGGAATACCCCGCACTCCACAACACAAGAAACACCGGCCATGCTGCTCTTGAAGCGACCCCTTCGGAATGACTGCAGCAGTCACTGGATGAGACCACCACATCGCTGCGCAAGTTTCAAACCCACGATCCAGTTATCGTGCGCGATTAACGTAATCCTGCTATGCCTGTGTGGACTGACGGCATCATCCGAGACCGCACTGGTAATATGCGCTCCTACACGGTAGAGGTGGCCCCAGGTGTGATCTGGTCTTGACACATCGACCAACTGTGGCCAGGAACCGTCACTTCTTTGTCTGCTACCACGATCGAAACTGCCATGACTGCCGGCAGCAGACCAAGCTGCTGCCAAGGCAACAACTGTGTCTGCACCACCTGACCCTGTTGTTCAGGAAAACCCTCACAAGCAGAACATCAACCCGATGAATCGGACACTATCCAAAGTGAGAGCGCAAGGCTCCTACCCGTTTGAGTTTGTAGAGAGATTTGCCCTTCAGCTTGTTTTGCTTATGTGCCTTCGCATCTTCAGAGAGGAGAATTGCGGTGTGTGCAATAGTTGCGTCAGACATAATTACATGTGGTGTATGTAATGAGTTGTCGGACATAATTACATGTGGTGTATGTAATAGTTGGTCAGGCATAATTACATGTGGTGTATGTAATGAGTTGAGTCGGACATAATTACATGTGGTGTATGTAATGAGCTGTGTCAGACATAATTACATGTGGTGTATCACTGTAATAGCTGTGTCAGACATAATTACACCTTAGGCCATCGGGTACGGACTTTGTGGACAGGCTCTGAATAAAAGTTGCACCAAAATTCCTGGCTCTTATCACAAGGGCAATCGGCAAAAGTCATCGATCCTTAGCAAGATTTTCGTGTAAAACCGCGAAGGAAAGGTGTTTCTCGTTCAGAAAGAAGAGATATTTTCCGAGAGGAGGGAAGAAAAAGAAGAAAATGGGCAAAAAGTGGCCGTTTAACCCCGGCCCATAAGTCCGTGACAGTTGGCCTAAGGATGTGGTGTATGTAATGCCAGTCTGAGTTGTGCCGGACATAATTACATGTGGTGTATGTAATGAGATGTCAGACATAACTTATCATAGTTAATAGTTACATGTGGTGTCTTAGCTGTGTCAGACATACTAGTAATTACATGTGTATGCAATAGTTGTGTCAGGCATTATTACATGTCCAAACAGGGATGAACCTTTTTTTAGTTCTGTCTAGGACACACTTTTATGATACCCACACCATTGTTGTAGTATGGTACAATAGGGACACATTATCTTTCGTTAACTGATTCAAAAATCAATCAAAAAGCTCACAAGACTTGAACCAATAAAGAGCCGGATGTCAAGTTATCATATTTGACTGTGACGTGAAGACAGTGACGACACAGTTCTCAAAGGCATAGTTTTGCAAACAGCACCGACATGACCGTCTCCGTCTTCAGTGGCGGGGAGTTTCATCCCACCCGCATTCAGGACCTATCTGGCTGAAGGTAGTGTGAAGGTACATACAGGTCGACTTGCCTTGCATGACTAGGCCGCTAATTGGAGTTGTCATCCGGCAAGAGGACAAGGTGGCACTTCATGGGGACAACATACAAAAAAGGTGTTTTCTTTTCCTAACTGGCAGCAAAGTCAGGTCACACCTCACTTTCCTAACTGGCAGCAAAGTTGGAAAACACCGTGACGTCCTTTTCATACTGATCGTCTAGGCTTCAGTGACCGCTTTTCACTCAGTGCCCGGCTTCGTATCAATGACTGAGGTTCCCTGAGCCGGTCACAGATTCTCAATGAGCCTGTTTTTTGATTTACCATAATAGGGAA
>JAOWAR010158311.1:0-14607 GCA_028571005.1 Clathrina lutea
AAAGAAAAAAAAAAAAAAAGAAAAAAAAAAAAACAGACAAAGAGAGAGAGAGAGAGAAAGAGAGAGAGAGAGAGAGGGAGAGGGAGAGAGAGACAGAGAGAGAGAAAAAAACAGAGAGAGAGAGAGACAAAGAGAGAGAGAGAGAGGGAGACAGAGAGAGAGAGAGAGACAGAGAGAAAAAGAGAGAGAGAGATAGAGACAGACAGACAGACAAAGAGAGAGAGAGAGAGAGAGAGAGAGAAAGAGAGAGAGAGAAAGAGAGAGAACAGCTATTGATCAGATACAGTGGTACAAACTACTTGAGGAGGGGCAGCTATAGCAGAGCATGTGCTATTGTGTTTTTCATTTAAATTCAGACAATTTTGTAAGTGACTGCAAGTGTTTGAATGCAGATAATGTCGAACGATATACCTGGTGTCGATGAGTTCACTCAGATATCAAATCAGTCGTGATCAAACTGTCGTTTACGCCCTGAAACGTTAAACGTGGAACGTGGAAAAGAAAGCGATGAAGGGCAGAGCTTTTCTTTGAGCGCGGGAGGGCAGTCGCGGGCGAACTAGAGGTAGCAACGGACAAGCGATGTCCCTGCGGAGAGAAGAAGGGCGCATTGCTAAATCGCGGACCGCTCCAACTGAATTTATCGGCTTCTATCAAGCAGCATGTTGAGTCTTGGGCGGCGAGAAGGGGATTCAACTCTCCTCTTCCAGGATATACCCTCAGACTGTTGGCCGAGACTCTGTGAGAAGCGTGAAAGTAACGGTAGTGGCTGAGCAAGCCTTCTCGCCAAGCTGGATAGGTGCCCTCATTAGAGGGACATCAGCTGACAAAACTTAGCTTTTGTCCCGGCTTTCCACCCGTCTGGAAGCCATGCCTGAAGATCATCCAGAAAAAAAAATTGTGGAAGAGTCTGTCAAACAAGGTTTATGGAGTTGTTGTTAACTTGCGAAGCAAATCAAGCAGAGAATGTCACATGAGGCGACTCCTTGCAGCGGACACGGTGTCGATATATCGGTTTGTTTCGAAGTCAATTGAAGAATTTTTACATCCTGGGATGAAAAAAGCACAAACAATCTTCAGCAGAGTCCCGACCTGTGTTAGGTTACTGAGGTGAGAAAGCTATCTCTTGTCATCATGAGGATCATTTCACAAAGGCCACTTATTCTCATTCGAAAAAACTGGAAATAGCCTGAAGTTATCTGAAAGGATTAACACAAGAATAAATGTCAATGATTAGGGTCATTACCATGGCAACAAAACCTTTGCAGTCTTGATATTGCACCCTTTCCATTTCCAACATGTGGCAACGTCTTCTTCTTTCGTCTTTTTAAAGATTGACCTTTAGTAGGAATCCAGTACCTGACAGGGGTGGGAAGGGTTGCAAGGAGGATGATACATTTTGCACAAGCTGACAGACATGGCACTGAGGGCTTTCATATAAATATTATTATTGACTGTGAACACACGAAAAATGGCCCACCACATCAATGCAGGGACAAGCGAAATAAACAAGCACTACAGATATCTTGGAACATGCAAGGAAGTCGTTAGGCTTAAGCTATCATACCGGTGTAACAGACGGTAAAATAGAGAGGAAAGAGCAGCCCAAAACGGATAGTAAAGAGTAATGCTTGCCTCCAGACTGCACAATGGTGTTGAAGGTGATTCACGCATCAAATGTGTGGCAATGAAAACCGAAAAAACAAAAAGAAAAAATCCAAAAGCAAAGAAAGTGCAGGAAGCCCAAATTCAATCAAAAGGAAACAATAGCTATAGGCTAAGTAATATCTATATCAGGCGTAGACATATGGTCATAGGCTAACTCATCATGGTATTCGGCCCAGCCGGTACCATTCTTCAGTTGCCATACACATGGTCAGCCTGGTCAACAGTATATTCAAGTGTTCCATACCCCTCCTCCATTGCTTGATTTTTCCCAGAGCTTTTCGCTTGTCTTTTGGACGGCACGATTGCTGGGACACACTCATACACTTCTTCCCCATCGGAGGAAACCATAGCCTTTTCATTTCCATAATTGTCAGTTGCAGGCAGAGAAGGATGAGCAGTTTCGTTTCCGTATGTATCTTCAGCAGCAGCAACAGTTTTGTTTTTTCCTTGAATTCCATTCTTAGAGTGTGAGACGCACTCATATTTCTCTTCTCTACTGCCACCACCAGAAGAAGCAGGGAGAGAAATTTGGGCAGCTTCATTTCCATAGACGTCTTCAGGAGGCAGTCGAGTATCAGCATTTTTAGTTGCAGCAGTCACGTCTCTCCCTTGATTTCTATTCTTAGACTCTTGGGCACACTCATATTCATCTTCTTCACCAGCACCACGCGAAGGACTAGGCGGCAGCTGGGATGAACTGTCAGCCATACACGTGTATTCATCCTTCTGCTGTACTTGCAGGCAATAATTTTCCAGCTCTTTACATTGTGGAAAATTTTGGTAAGGAGCTGATGTATCATCTTTCTTAGTTGCAACAGTTACATCTTTTCCTTGAATTTCATTCTTTAACGCTGGGATATACTGATAATTGTCTTCTTCACTGTCACCACCAGAAGGAGCAGGCGTAGAAACATTTCCATCAATTCCATTCTTAAACAGACGTTTTCCTTCAGTCTTCCCATGATTTGAGAATGCATCGCGACAGTACATTTCCTCTTCTTCTTCTTCCTCGGTAAATGGTTTGATCACGCTTGGAGCCGCCTTAAGTGTCGTATTCTGCGAGGCTACCTTTGGACATTTTCCTGCAGTGTTGATGTAACCAGTGCATACCCCTCCTTGCCCTGCTGCCAGCTCTTCATAGGTATCTTCCTCCTGCTGTCCATGAGGTTCTGGCAAGGAGCTATACAAGTCTTCAGTACTATCCCATACAGAGTGCTTTTTTCCAAACTCCGTTTCCTGAATTTTAAGTACGGTACGAAGATCCTCATATGTTTCAAAGTCTTCGCTTACTTCCTCTTCCACAGCCTCGTCAGGGATTGTTCTAAGAGCTGTGGGAAACGAGAAAGAGGGAGATGATAAAGATCAACACAGAAAAACTAATCAAAACTCCCATTTTGATTTTCTACTTTTAATTCATTTTCAACGACTGGTTCCTGTTTAGTGACGTTTCTCAGTATTTCATCCATAATACATAATCTGTAAGACGTTTGTCCACCCTGGCTGCAGTACAAGCACCGTTAACCTTTACAGTGAAACAGAAAATGGACACCTGCATTCCGTTCCAGCTCTTTAGGCCTGTTCCTGGCCGGGCATACTCATCTGAAAAACAATACTTAATCAACATTATTTTTGTACGCCTTTACGTGCTTCATTAATAATCTGTGTGGCGGTTTGGTTCTCAGAGATTGTATCAATAAACTTTGCCTGATTCTCTCGAAACTTTCCACACTAAGCATAATATTCGACCAGTGAATTCGTTTTTTGTAAGTTTTCAACAAATAATCACTTCCTCGAAGCTTCAGCTGATAGCAAGCTGCAATGATAATCTGAAAGTTGTGAATTGCTTTATGCTATTGCGGAAAGACCCAGTGTCCATGCATACGGTAAACTGTTAAATTTCTTGCAAGCCTTTCACATACTTATATCACGGGTGCTACGCCGGATTAAACTCTTATTATACTACCGCAACCCCAAACCCCGGCATTCAGACACTCAGACGCCCGCACGAGGCTCGAGCAAAAAACTGAGTACTACTACTTCTTCTCATTTGACCAAGAGAAAGAGAAAAGCTAGTAGATGGCCAGAGAGACACTGCTCGAACGACTGACTGACTGCACCTTGGTTTTGTGGTCTAGGCGAAGCCCTAAGGAATTGAAAAAGGGAAAAGGCATAGCCAAAGAAAACCTAATACGTAGCTATAAACAAATAAACAATCCAAAAAAGAAAACCTCATACGTAGCTATAAACAAATAAACAATCCAAAAAGAAAACCTCATATGTAGCTATAAACAAATAAACAATCCAAAAAGAAAACCTAATACGTAGCTATAAACTAATAAACAATCCAAAAAAGAAAACCTAATACGTAGATATAAACAAATAAACAATCCAAAAAGAAAACCCCGGAAAGCTTACTACCGTCGTGGTCAACCAACACAAAAACTGATGAGCACACCGAACCAGTTGCAATTGAAACAAACTTTTGAGCGCATACTTTTCGAGAAGTTTTTAAGACCTACAAGTACAGAGTCACAGGGGCCTTTGGAAGGAACCACTATGGCTTGAGTTTAGCGGTGTTGGGAATCTTTCTCTCCATGGATTACGGATTGGTATTTTCAAACTCCCTCTGTAGCAGCACGGACTCTCAGAAGACGTTTCTGTCGCCTTCTCACACAGTGATCTCGGCCCCAATCCAAATGTACCTGGGCCACACGTGTGGTTCTGCGTTTTAACAGCAATGCAGTGACCAGAGACTCCTTAACTCACTCGGTCTTCATGGGCTGCATTTGGTGCCAGTCTTTGAGAAAGCAGCAAAGATAGGAGATCCGTAGCGTTGTATCGGTGGATCGATTGACTTGGTAGCTGGGCGAAAAGAAAAGTTTCCGGTTGAACTCTCTGACTCTGATTGTGACCGCTCTATCTCTGACGGTGATCTTCATGGAGTTTTGTATACTTCGGGACGTGGAACTGGTTCGCTTTGGTCGCTCTCCCTCAAACAAACGTTATAAAGACAAGCGTTTCATCATCACTGGTCAAATGGACAGCCCACCAGTCCAAGTGTGACCTTTATTTCGGTCAACGAGAATTGCAGTCGTCAGGAAGAGACAACTTGACGTCCTCCGCTGTGTGCGCAAAAGCCCACTTGGTCCGATCTTTACATGCCCGACAGAAATCGGCCTCGACCATGAAATGCAAGCCCTTCAATGTCTTGACACGGTGATGAAACTCTGCCTAGAAACCTTACTTGACAGGCATTTCATATTGGTTGATGACAAGAAAAACCAAAGAGTTTTATTAAACTCATCCCACGGAATGAAGTTCATCAAAAAGTTTATTTTTTGGGAAAAAATGGAGAGAAAGCCATCCAGCTGCATTTTAAAACATTTGTGAGAAAAGGGGAAGGCACCTGAAGGCGGGGAGTAGGGCAAGTGAATGTTGCAACAAGCCAGCAAAGACTGCTGCAGGCGTAAGTTTACAATGGTGCATGGCACGGCCAATTTCCCTTTCTCAGCGCAAAAACGTTTTCTCATCAAATGATAAAGGATGGAGAGCATGCCTAAAGTATGCAGGAAGCAAGATGGCGTGATTGCAGCCTTGGTGTTACTTTGTTGCCTTGTTTTTATTTTGTTTTCCCTCTGTCGAAGAAAGAAAGTGACTTCAAAGCTAGGTGTGTGGTTGACAGCAGGCACCATTGTGCATTCCTACCAATGGTGCACCTTCGCCAGGAACGCGCATTACCAGCTGGCATGCTTTTACGCATGCGTAGACTTACTTACAATTTCGGCTCCACGGTTGCGCAGCACTTATGCGTGCATACAAAGCAAGCGTTTTGATTGCCGTGGTTTTGCAACATGTAGCTAATGCGCGCTTCACTGACTTCTTTTGTACATAGTTGATGGAGAGACCACCAGATCACTGGCTTGCAGAGGCCCGTTGCTTGGCCAGCGCCTATTCTCGGACCTTTGTCTCGATGTTTTAGAAAGTTTGGCTCACCAGAATGTCTCTATGGACTCTTAAAACGTGAAAAGAAGTGGTGAACTCTCCTGCCCAGGGCCATGGCTACTACCCCAGAAGCCACAGTTATCAGTGTGAGGAGGGGGACGAGGGTGAAGTTTGGCATTCTTTGGACTTTATCATAGAAATGACTAGATTCTGCGCACCGTAGGCAGTAAATAACAAGTTTTGGGCAAAGTCTGTTCGTCAAAGTCTCAAGAAAAATGAGAACTGAATTTGCTTGAACACTTTGCTGCCGCTGAACTTGGAAGTTGGCTCCTCCAGCAATTCGCACTGCTCAGCCCATGCATGGGCGCAGCCTCCAAGCAAAAAAGCAAGTGGTGTGTGCAACAATCCACCAGAGTCCCACTAGCTTCACAACCCCTCCCCATCCACCAGAGTCCCGCTAACTTCACAAACCCTCCCCATCCACCAGAGTCCCGCTAACTTCACAAACCCTCCCCATCCACCAGAGTCCCACTAACTTCACAACCCCTCCCCATCCACCAGAATCCCACTAACTTCACAACCCCTCCCCATCCGCCAGAGTCCCGCTAACTTCACAACCCCTCCCCATCCGCCAGAGTTCCGCTAACTTCACAACCCCTCCCCATCTTTTACTATCTGTGTTTAGTGCCACTCTGTGGTTTGAAGAGAGAAGAGAAAATGTGCGTCTGATCATTTTAATGTCTGAATCCTTAGGCCATCGGCTACGGACTTTGTGGACAGGCTCCGAATAAAAGTTGCACCAAAATTCCTGGCTCTTATCACAAGGGGAATCGGCAAAAGCCATCGATCCTTAGCAAGATTTTCGCGTAAAACCGCGAAGGAAAGGTGTTTCTTCTTAAGATAGAAGAGATATTTTCCGAGGAGGGGAGAAGAAGAAGAAAATGGGCAAAAAGTGGTTGTTTAACCCCGGCCCATAAGTCCGTGACAGTTGGCCTAAGGTAAAGATACTGAGAGTGAAACATGTAAAGTCGTTTTAGGTCTCCATTCTTTCTTCTCTGGCTTTCCTTTGCAAGCAATTCAGAAAAGGTGTGAAATAGACGCGTTCTGCACAAAGCAGAATGAGAATCATTCATTGAATGTAGGCACACCGACTAGGCTTCTAGCCAGGAGTTTTGGAACGAGTATAAGCACAAACGTGGTTTTAGTAGAGATCCAAAATTGACAGTAAAATAGTACCAGACTTAGAAAGGGAGGTTGATCTTAGAGCCAGAGAGGAATAAGACGACGTTTCACCCAGTGGTCTTCTTCAGGCACTCTGTCTCTAAGATCAACCTCCCTTTCTAAGTCTGCTACTATTGTATAAGCACAAAGGGAAGCAGGGGGTTCAGGGTGCCGTAGCGAATGAAAATGGCACTTCAGTAAACGCCAGTCGGCTTGTATTGAAGGTGTGACTGTGTAGCATGGGCTAGTGTCTCCCTAAGTCTTGAATGAGCTTCTTTTGTCTGATTTAAGGTTAATCAGAGGCAAGCTACAGCCACGACTAAACTTCATGAGCTAGTCTTCAGGTAGTTGGGATATTACACGTAGTAAACACATCCTTTGCCCTCTTCTTAAACAAGCAGCGAATCATCCACTGTAACACTTCGACCCGTTTCGATGACTTCCAACTTCGCCTATAAACACTCTATAACTTACACAGGATTCTCGTTTGTGGGTACAGAAGAAAGAAATGAAATAATATATCCAACACTTATCAGATCTTGGTAGTATCCGCACGAGGCTCTTCGTAGATATTGGGTTAGCTGGGTTGACTATCAAGGTGCTACCCAGATCATCCCTATTTGAACCACAACTCAATCCCTTCCCCGATTTGTTAAACAACGTAAAATGCTCCCCAGCTACTTGGTTAAACAAGAGTTTTTGGTCACACCACATCATCTCCAGTTAGAGAAGAGAAAACACGGTGTTGTCTCTGCTCGGTCTTCGTGATGTGCTCTTTGATCCATGCCTTCATGTCTTCTTCCATGCAGTGTGAAGCCTAAGCCATGATTTCTCCATAGCAACAGGCAGATGAATCCCCCCCCCCCTTTGACTCTTGCGGGTTCGTCACTGGAGCATGATTGTATTTTCCACCAGAAAAGGAGTTAAGTTGAATAATCTAGTTCTTTGACGCATTTCCGGACTCGAGAAGAAGTCCCCAGAAAACTGTTCAATTGGTGACGCTCTAGTCCAGCCTGGCTCTGCTTCTTCTCACTGCGTCAATGTCAACACATCTGTCACAACACATTCCACACGGCAGTATTTTTTTCCATTGCTTCACGGATGCAGGGCTACTTAAGGCAATGATTTTTCAAAAACATGAATCAGCTTCCTAGCCCTTGATGAGAATGATTCGTGTTCATTTAGTCTAGCTCTTGGCTCACCTCGTTTCCCGCTGGCATACAACGAAGGTTTCAATATGTCTGGGTTCCCTTGTGATAGTGCATGATAGCGTCCGGGTTAGAGGCTCAGCCATTTTCTTCTCTGAGGATGTCCAGGTTAGAGGCCGGGCTGTTCTTGTCTGGTCATTTTGGCGAAGATAGAACTGTGCTGCATCATCGGGCACGCTACCATTGGTATGGCATGCATCGTGATGCTGTGGATTGGGTGCGCTCTTACACAAGCTGCTCTCGCCATAAACCAGCCCATGCTCGTGGCAGACGCACGCCTCTGGTCAGCACATGGTGTGGCCATCCATGGGAACGTCTAGCTCTCAATCTCGTACCAAACTTGCCAGTCACCGCACGAGGCAATCGCCACTTATTAGTTGTGGTTGATTACTTGAGTAGGTGGGTGGGGGGGGCTTTGCCCTTCCAGACATGACCGCTGCCACCATTGCTCGGGTCATCACCAACGAAATCATTGCCCATTTTGGCGCTCCTACCTCGCTGCATTCCAACCAATTCCGAAATGTTGATTCCCAGCTTATGCAAGAGGTATGCTCCCTCCTTGGCACGAAGAAGACCCGGACAACTCCTTACCATACTTCTGGCGGCGGTCTTGTGGAGTGTCTGAACCAGACATTGGCGCAGATGCTGTTGCATGTGGTCAGCACTGACCATCGTGATTGGGATATCCGTCTCCCTGCCGTCATGATGGCGTTTCGGTCTGTGGTGCGGGCATTAACCGGCTACACCCCGCACTACCTGCTTTTCAGCCGCGAGATGCGTCTCCCATCAGATGGGGTGTTCGGCTTGCCACCCTCAACCCCTCCTGTCTCTCCATCTTCTGCAGTTTGGAGCATCCGTGAGTGTCTCAAACAGGCTCATGATGTCGTTCATGAGCGATTGGTCACAGCTCATCGTCATCAGAAAGCACTGTTTGACCGTTGCGCTGTGCCCATCTCTTTCGCGCCTGATGTCTGATGTCCGATGCTCTGTACGGTGTGGACATTGCCAACACTGCCGAGCAGCAGGACGTGCCGATTCCGGTCGTCCCCGACATCATCATCGCCTTCCACCACACTTTGCCGACTTCGTAGTACAGCTGACCTGATTGAACTATCTCTTTGCTTTTCTTTTCCTCTTTTTGCTTGTTTACTATTTTTCCCCGGTGGTTTTTCTTTTGCGTGTGGTGTCTCTCGTTCATCTCTTTTCCCTTCCGGGCAGTGAGGTTGTCCTCCTCTTCTCTTTTTTCCTGTGTGTTTGTTTTGTCTTTTTTCGCCATGAGGACGTGTCGTTTTGGTTGGTGGGGGATAGTCTGATAGTCGATGATAGCGTCCGGGTTAGAGGCTCGGCCCATTTCTTGTCTGAGGATGTCCAGGTTAGAGGCCGGGCTGTTCCTGTCTGCTCTATCTCTCTCTCTCTCTCTCTCTCTCTCTCTCTAGTGCTCTCTTTCTGTGCAACGTGTCTCTAAGTTGTTGAGTTGCAAGTACAAATTCGAGCGTTGAAGTGACAGATTGTTGCAACTGAGTCTGTTGCGGGAGGCCCCACTTGCACGGTTATTACACCCTTATGAAAAAAAAGTGGCCAAAAGAACGACGTTAAATTAACAAAAGTCAAGGCCACTGTAATCCACTCCTGCTTAATGTCACCTTTGTGTCACATGTACTCTGGCGCCTCTAGTGCCAAACATCGCCACCTGATGCCACACATCTCATCCGGTAAAGTTATTTTGCTTGGACATTTGAATCACACACCAATACAAGACATTATGCATTAGGCGTTCAGTTTTACACAAAAATCCACACAATTGAAAATGTAGAAAATTGCGAAACACGCAAGTCTAGTAAAATTTAATATACCCATTCTGGCGAGTTTATAAAATGTAACCTTGAAAGTGTGCTCTTGAAGTTTTCAGTAACTTAAATTTAGCATTGCTACAAGTCACGGTGGATAATATACTTAAAGGTTATCTGAAGGGCTGCTCCGGAAATGCATGCTCAGCCTTCAGCTTTTCGTACACTGTTTTTGCCTGAAGTAAAATGAGCTATTGGCTAATAGAAAAACAAGCCGTTGAAAAGGTCGCACTACCTTTTTGCGTGTGTGGGAGTCAGTGCACAGTGAGCCCCCACCTGCAGGAATTGGCGGTAAGAGCACGGCTTGTACTTTCCGTCTGCATTTTCGGCAGACAGGGTTGGGCTTACAGCTGTGATTTTTGGGCTTTGGATGTGCTTAAGACTTTCGGGTGGGTACAACACTACATGCGTTCACATGTCCCATTGTTTGATGGTTCGACTTTGTGCGGGAAAAACATATCTAATTTACTTCCCGTTGCTTTCCAGAGAGCCAGACCTGGATTCAAACCTGCAGCACAATGCCTAGCCAAATGAAAATCCTGATGACAAATGCTGAAACAAACTCACTGGCTCAAAGAGCTGGCTTCGTGGCGAGCTTAGGTCTTTTAATCTGACATGGCCGAGCCTCGCAACTTTGATTCACCACAGTATATGTGTTCACGTTGGCCTCCGATTTCTAATGATCTCACTGTTATGGAAGAAACTGATGACGATTGACAAGAGAGAATGAAAGACATAGAGAGAAAAGACTATGGCCTGATAATGGCACTTCACTAAACGTCAGTCGGCTTGTGTTGAAGGAGTTACTGTGTAGCATGGGCTAGTGTCTTTCTAAGTCTTGAATGAGCTTGTTTTGTCTGAGTTTAGGTTTTTATCAGAGCCAAGCTACAACCACGACTGAACTTGATGAGTCTAGAGGTACTTGGAACATTACACATGGTAAACACATCCTTTGCCCTAATTTGTTAAACAAGCAGCAACTCATCCACTGCAACACTTCGACCTGTTTCAATAACTTACAACTTGGCCTAAAACACTCCATAACTTACACGCGGTTCTCGCTTGTGGGTACAGAAGATTAAAATAAAATCATACATCCAACACTCATACAATCTTGATAGTATCCCCAACAGGGTCTTGGTAGATAATGGGATACCTGGGTTGACTATCATCGTGCTGCCCAGACCATTCCTATTTGGACCATAGTTCAATTCCATCCCCGATTTGGTAGACAACTTAAGATGCTCTCCAGCTACTTGGTTAAGCAAGAGTCTTGGGTCACTCGCACCATCTCCAGTTAGAGAAACGAAAACGCCGTGTTGTCTCTGATCTGTCTTCGTGATGTCTTCTTTCATCTATGCCTTCATCTTTACTTCCATGCAGTGTGAAGTCTAAGCCATGATTTCTCCACAGCAACAGACAGATTAACTGCCCACCTCTGACTTTTGCAAGTTCGTCATAGATCTGTTCTGTATAAAGCAAATGAGGTTCATTCATTGCACACAGACTAGGTTTCTAGCCAGGAGTTTTGGAAGGAGTATAAGCACAAAGGGAGGGACAGGGTTGAGAGTGTCACGCTGGGATACATTTCTTGTCATTTAAGATGGTTTCAAGCCCATTTATCTTACTATTGAGGAAAACCTTTCCTCACAGTGAAAAACAGCGAAACAAATAATGCGATTGCATTGTTTGTTTCAAATTCTGATCACAATCAACGTGTCACAACCACACAGACGTAGATCTACCAATTTACAAGCCCAGTGAGGCATGAATATACTACATTTTAGTCTGGGTGCAGCAGCCGATCTGCAGCGAAGACCTGTGGCAGTCAATTGTTGCTTTGCCGCCACTGCAGATTTCTACTTATGACTACAAAGTTACAAAAGTTTGATGCTTACACAAAAGCCTTCACCTAAAATTACGAGTGGTTTTGCTTACGAAATTTCCAGGGTTACAGTTTTATGAGCTAGAGTGCTATATTTAAAGGACACCAATGACGACAAGATCAGCAATAGCCACGCCATATTCTCAACTCTATCACAGCAAAATCTTGGCAATCCTGCATGCATCTACTCAAAAGAGAGGTGGGGAATACTCCGGAAGTCAGAACCTAATTTGGAAGATGAGCAATCAAATTTTCTAACAAATTGCCTTGCCTTTAGTTGGTGCACGTCGTTTTCCTCTTCTTCCTGCCCATCACAAATGGGCCGGGAAAATGACATGAAGGTCAGAAAAAACAGACTTCAATTTGAAGATACTGAACGATGCGTAAAAAAAGTGTTTGATGAAATCAAGTGGGCTGTGTTCTTCTGTATTCCAAGCTGGCAATGTAAACTGCTTCCTTTCTTTTTTCATCTCATGCTGATGTGCAAATTAACGACATGCTGACGTGCAAATTAACATGCTGTAATGTTCATGATGTTAAGAAGCACAATCAGCACATTCTTCCCTGACAATAACCCCCTATAGATCGTGTAGAAATCACATGTGCCAGGTTGAGATGAAACTACGAGCATTTAGGGAAAGCTTCTTTCGCATGTTCTGCAGAGAGTGCAGATGTAAAACCCACAGACGGAGGCCTTCAGCGCATGTTGTCTAGCCCTAAATGAAACTTAAGTGTGCTGGAGAAATATCGTGCCCGTTGACTTTCGCAGGCACAGGTGCCAGGTCTTGAAAATCAGAGATAACGACGGCCAGTCCTTCTCTGGTGCATGTGCCAGTGAATGCTGCACAGTCACAGCCAGCAAGAAGACAGAAAGCACACCACTACACAACACATGCCTGTATCCAACATTTGCAATAGCTTACCAGGAACAGCCTCAGCGGACCTAACGGGAGAATCTAAAGACAAAAAAGATGTCAGAAACAATACTTAGGTCAACTTAGGTCATCCATTGAATCCCTTTCCCTGGCAGAGACACACACAGCCGTGAGACGGCACAAACCCAAGTACGGTTTCTGAGAATATAAACAAAGGTAAAGAGCAGGGCCAAGACGCCGTGCCCGTCGTACTCTTGTGCACGTATCGGGGCTGGGGCGGAGCTACAAAGGGAAATACGATAAAAAAGGTGTACATAAACAGGAAGCTGCAACAGGAAGCTGCAACAGGAAGCTCGCTGACGTTAGGCATCACGACAAAAGATTTCGAATAAAATAAAGTAGCATAAAACATAAGAGATGCATCAATATGCCAGTTTAGTTCTGTGGTCGACATTCTGACAGTGAAAGCTTCATTGTCAAGCCAGAAAGTTTTGCACATGGAAATTTCAGATGTTCCGGGGCCGCCGCCAATTATCGTTGACTTTTTTTCAAACGAACCGTGTTCTTTTGGAGATTACCCCTTCCCCCTCCTCGAAAACGAACAATACAATTCTGACATCGACAAAAAAAACTTTGACACATTAGCACGCGCATTCATCTCTTTTATTCGCCATCTCGCTGCATTGCTGTCTCCAAGGATCCACTCCTTTTGCGCTGCTGAGATGGCCTTTGCCCGAGGCCGCTGGTCACCACACGCATAGGCCTCAACAAACTGACAATACAAAGTTTGGTTTTCCGGCTTCGATGTATCATGGACAGGCTTGTCCAGAAAACCGTGCCGGTCAGGGTTGCTTGGATGGTTCGCTTTATCCCTGATGGCCGAGCATCACGACGACGACGGCAATCCCAACGGTCGAGCACGAGAAGACTCGACAGTCAGACTACACTTCAAACCCGTCGCTTGCTCACTGTGTGGACATTTGTGTGTAGATCTACCGACCGCACTGGCCTACAACCCGGTAGACTCGCCGTGGTAAGGCGTGTGACTGTAGCAATTAGCAAGCGACATTTTCAACCGTAAATAGTAGAGGGGACAACCTGAGCCGATGGATCCACCGGGCCTCACCAGCAGAAGGCCACTACAGTATCATTCGTACAAGTGAGTACACCTGCACCTGCCGGTATGCATTGATCGATCCACCGGGGACTGCCCAGTAGATGTATCGACTGCAGAATAGATCTACGGATACGGCCGCCAGCTGCAGCGCAGCCCGCAAGCCTCCGAAATCCAGCGAAATCGGTTCAGAGTTTTTCAAATGAACGGCCGCTTACCCCCCTCCCCCAAACGAACACGGTTCGTTTGAAACTAAACATCGATAATTGGCGACGGCCCCTTTAAAGTGGTTAAATATGTATGCTGTTGGTCTGCATTTACATTTTTAGCCATGCATGAGAGACTTAACAAGCAATCTTGTCTCAACTGCACACAATAAAAAGCCAACAAGTTGCAGCAGTTCGACCCCTGGTTATAGCAGGTTAGGGTGATTGCGCGCATGCAAGTGAGCAGTTATGTCACATGCATTGTTTTGGAGGTGTGTCATGGCTATATGAGATGTTCAGTTTCTGCAGCTTTCAGTTGCAACCCTAGCTGCTCGGATCAACATCTGCCAATTTCACCGTGTTATTTCCTCTCCAAAGCTAGAGGATAGTTGCAAAGTTGCCATCGCTTTGGGATGCAGTTTCCTTTTAGTCTCGTAACACAAATTTCTCGTGTCCTTTCAGGGTGGAGGACTGATCGTATACGTATACGCAGCGGTTCAATTTAAATCACACACTACAAGTTGACACTGGTGCAGCAAAACTAAGCAAAGCAAATGAGTAGTTCTAAGCCACGGCTTAATGCATTATGTTTGCAAACTGTGAGAGCCACGGCTTAATGCATTATGTTTGCAAACTGTGAGAGC
>JAOWAR010158312.1:0-10685 GCA_028571005.1 Clathrina lutea
AGGCGAGTGAGACTGACAGTACGGATACCGGTGACGCTCTCGTCCCCAGACCAAAGTGACCGAAATTGCTGGCCATGACTTACTCAATCCTTCGGGAAACATTGAAGAGGCGCAGGTGCATTACCTCGAATCCGCCCCATAAGGGCGAACCTTGTAAATTCTTTGTTTCCGGTCGGGCAAACCAAGGCGAGAGGGAGAAAAAACGTCCACAGATATCTCAGTGGCTTGGCAACAAGCACACACATTACACAATGACCGAGTTTCAGTACGGTGAGTGAATGCAGTATGCTACACGTATAGATATGCACATGAGTGAAATGCACCCCTTTCCTAATGTCGATTCTTACATCGCTTGCCAGCCGGTGCACCACCACACACAGGTCCTCGTGTTCAGGCAGTCCTACCCTTGCCCTTGCAACCTATGCAAACCGAATGCACCCACTGGTACTTCCCACGCAGATCAGGCTCATCCACCAACTGCATGGTGCTGCCGCAACAGGAACAGCAACCAGGCAAGGCCAAGTAAAAGTGCAGACTAACGTCAGCAGCACAAGTACAGGTCAACCTCCGTTAACACGTAATGCTTGGGAACCGAAAAAATTATGTGTATTAACACATACTTTTTTCGGTTTATGGGTTATATTGTGTTCGCCAGTTTTCTTTCACCCAAATTGATATGTTATCCAGATCTGTGATGAAAAATGCAGTGCACATGTAGATTTACATTATACGCGCGCAGCCCCGAACTTTCACCCTGGAAGATCACTTTATCCAACAAACAAAGTGTTTATCTTCTGAAAGTTTACATTCAAAGGATTAGTTTTAATAAAACTTCCAGAAGCTACATGTCACGTGATTAAAGTTACGAATCCCACTACCATAATTTTTAGCATGTACATCGCGAACTTCAGAATTTTGGACTCATCCTCGCAGCGGCCTGACCTGCCTGAAATTTTCTGTGTCAATTCCTGTTACTAACCAACAATAAAGACATGTCTAGAATTTTTCAAAACCATGTCCAAAATTTAGAAAAATCGAAGGCAAGTTTGGAGGGGTAAACCTGATTTTTGATGAGCCACGATGGAGTAAAGAGGATGATATTGACGGAAGTGAGGCACGCTTGTAGTCGCCTAGCAACAGGAACTCAAACAGAAAATTTCAGGCAGTTCCAGGAAATTGCTGCGAGGATGAATCCAAATTTCTGACTTCTGTCATAGAGATGCTAAATGTGGTGTTGTGACGTCACAGATTCAATTACATGACAATTACATTCTAGACGTCTTAATAAAATCAATCCTTTCAATATAAGCTTTCAGAAAATATACACTTTTTTGGTGGATTAAGTGAGCTCCTGGGTGAAAATATGGGCTTTGTCACTGGTAGTAGAAACATCCATATCCACCACCAAGGACCATCCGGCTTAACGGTGGGAAGCCAGAGAGACGGAAGCCCAGGATTGAAGACATACACATCACCCGGATATCAGAGGCAGGTCAGATCGACCCAGGGGCGCCGAGGTCCAAGTTGAGGTTTCCAAAAAAACCGGCACCGAACCAAACACCAGTTGGGATACACCGGGGCCTGCGGCAAGTTGACAGTTATCGTGAATTACTAAGCCATTCTTTTAATGAAAGTAGCCCGAACTTACTCTGAACATTAAAGTTGCATTAACCGTGCGAGACACTGGAATAACGAGGTTAATTGGATGCAAAATGTCCAGCGGGAAATGAGATCGATAGCTTGGCATTTTTGACGGCGCTCCGAAGCGTTCAGAGCATACCCAGGACCCGCACCTGATCCCAGCTTTCTCCAAAAAGACTCAGTGACCTAGATCTCCTTGAACTGAGAGGCCTGATAACTTGATGGAAAGCTGGTCATTGATCGAAGATTAAATTGGTGATGGCGGTAAGTTTTTTTCCTGTTTGTATGAGTGAGGGTAAATTCCAACACACTCAAGAGTCCGGGTTCAGCTCGTTACTCATTTTTGACAATATACCCGGCCCTCGCTCGTTGAGTGAGGGTATATTGAATTTTTCGTCCAATACAGCGAAAATTGTATCTTTAGGACCTTTTCCGTTCCATCGAAAGACTAACATCGAGGCAAGGAAAATGAAGGTGCGAGAGTTGTCCGTGTCTCAAATAATAAATTTACTTCTAACTATTCCACCGGACAATTGAGAAGAAGAAAAATTGACACGAGGGGAGGGCTCGAACCTGCGGCACCAACGCCTAGCGAAGCCGGAATGCCACGGTCGTAACTGCTCAGCCACTCAGCCAACTCAAGAAAAACTGGCTTCGTGGAGCGCTATGAGCATTCCAACTGCACACCGTCGTGCCGGGGAGGGGAAGGGTAGGGGTAAAGACGGAGAAGGAGAAGAGAGCAGCCGAAGGCGGCGCTCTGAAGAAAAGACAGCGCTGGAAATCCTTGAGGACCAGCGCGAAGAATAATAATATTGTGGACGCTTCTCCTTCTTCTCATCCTTTTAATTGTCACAATTCTTGCTATAGCTACAACTGTGCATGCGTCGACGAAAAATTAAATCATTCATTGGCCTCCGTGATCAATATCAGGCGATTCGCGCCGCGAGCCAACCGCCGCCGAGCGCGAGCCTCGCCAATGGGCCACCATGCGCATCTCGCGTATCTCGCGGCTGCACACGTAGTCTTCGCTCGTAGCAACGCCATACACTAAGAATGCATCCATTGATCTGTAGGACCGAAGGAAAAATGTCCGCGGTCATTGTGGCGAATCGGCAGCCGGTCCAGGCTACGCATACTGGAGGTTTGAACAATCGATCTCATGCTCAGCCTTAAACAGATCACGAGCAAGGGTTCGCCGCTCAGCAGATGACATACTGACTGCAGGATGCATCAATGTCCGGCCTATCGAGGACTAGGCCAGGCTAAGACACCATGGTGCTAATCATTGTCGATCAGTAGAAGTTAGTTCAAGCCCCACCGCGAATGAGTTGGATCAAGCTCCTCCAAAGAATGGCCAGTCAGGATAGTAGCTGCGAGTACAGCCACTCGTTTCCTTTATCTCCATCAGCCGCGTCGAAATGCCGTTTCTGTCTGGACGACTTCCGTGACCCCCGACTTCTGAGCTGCTTGCACTCTCTGTGTCGTCACTGCATCGACCAGCTGGCCGTTACGTCGGGCGATCCGCAAGGCAGTGTCAAGTGTCCGTTATGCCGGGCGGTTACAGCACTTCCCGACAACAAAGCCCAGGGCTTGGAGAAAGACGTGTCTTTGGTGAAGAAGACCAGCGCCTCTCAGGCTTGTGCCCTGTGTGAGACGAATGATGAAGTTGTGGCCGCAGCGAATTCAAAGGACAACAGCACTCAGGCAGAGGCAGCACGTTGGCGGTGTACAACGTGCAAAGTAGCTTTGTGCGTTGCCCATATTGTGCCGCACCTGACGTCAGGAAGAGGTCACGTCTTGAAAGAAGTCACGGACGATTGCTCTACGGGTCATTCTGCAGATTGCCCTGATCACGGTGAGCCTCTGAAATACTTCTGCAGACCGTGTGACCAGTCTGTCTGTGGAGATTGCACTACTCTCGGAGAACATCGTCTACACAATCCAGTACTTCGACTGAGCGAAGCTTTAGCCAAACGCAAGGATACTATCAAGGAGAAAGTAGACAAACTTCGTAACCACTCGTTACCAAAGCTCAAGACCTGTCTGTCTTCACTGGATGACATCACAGCGCGATTAACTTGCCGTGCTGATGAAGTTCGAGGCAAAATTCGAACTGCTGAAGAGCGTGCTCTTCAAGCTGTGAAAGCTTGTGCTGATCAAAAGCGACAAGAAGTGGATGACTTGGAGACATCACGCTGTAAACTTCTTGACATGCAGCGAAGCGAAATGAAGGCTTACTTGGACAGTGTCGAGAGCGCCATCACATTTAGCGACAGACTGTTAGAAGGTCTTCTGATGCCGGAAGATTCTCCTCTCATAATAGCACTGGAGAAACGAGTGAAGAGTCTGAGCGAGACAGAAGTGGCCCTCGAACCCATTCAGCATGGACACATGGCATTTGTGGCCACATCAGAAGAAAGTCTCGAGACACTTGCAAAGGACTCTATCGGAGATCTTCTACCCTGCAAGGCTTCCGCTTTTCACAGCTCGCTGATCGACTGTACTGAGGCCAAACATACCTTTCTAGGAGCTCCAGTGGCTCTCATTCTGGAAACGAAGAGTTTCAACGGAGAGCCGCTGGGCAGTGGAGGAGACTGGGTGTCTTCCACCTGGCGACAGCTTCCACCAGATTGCTCAGTTCAGCCAGCAGTTCTCATTGAAGATCAGAAGAATGGAGTATATCACGTTTCATCCATTCTCCAGCAGGTCGGTGACTACACGCTGGGTCTAGGCGTCAATGGCCAGGATCTAGAAACACCTGTTCACATCATCTGTGAAGAAGACTGGCCTGTCAGCTTTTGATGCTGAAGAGTGTGTAAATGGGGTGAAACTGTCCATAGACAGAAAGAGGGCTACAGCACAGTTCGAAAATCCACACCAAGAGAGGTCCATTTTAGGACAGCCAGGAATAAGCAAAGGACAAATGAGCTGGAAGGTAAAGGTCAACTTTCCAGAAGATGAGTGTGGGTGTGCTTGGTGTGACTACTTAGCCCAAACCATCAGATGAGTCCTACACATACTCATGGCACAATGGTAGCAACAAGTATCTAGGAGATGGATCGGGTAGTTTGAGGATCAGCTTGTCACCATGGCGATGTGATGACATCATCCAGTTTGATTTGGATGGCGACAAACATACGTTGACCATGACCAACCTCCGCACGAGAGAGACAGATACCATCACTAACCTTCCCGAAAAACTCCTCTTTCCATATGTGGCTCTGCAGTATGAAGAATCGGTCGAGCTCATTCTATAAGCTCAACAGAATGAGTAAGCTGAGCTAAAGACAGCTCAGAATTGGAAAACTTTGAACATTTGCTATAATAGCAGGAACAACCCAGTATGGCATAGCCCACGTTTAGGAGTACCCTGTACAATGGAAAACAGAATGTTAGTGAATACTTGAATTTACACTTGAAGTACCATAAAACTTGAGAATAGAGACATGCTTCCTTTTGTCCGTAGGATTGCTCCCATGCAGTGCTTATTTGTGAGGAGTATCTACCCAGGGATTTGTTTGTGGGTGCTCTTCTCTTTGGGGCTATATTTATTCACGTGGGTGTTCTGTATGTTTTCAAGTTTTTGTCATTTTAGTTATAAGCTCATTATGTATGCGTGTGTGTGTGTTCTTTTCCAAGACAAGCAAGTAATATGCAGAAGAGGGCAATAATATGAACAATACAGATCTGTATGAGCAGAAATGCATTGCTATGGGCTCTTTTTGGACTTTGATGAAACCAAAAGAGAATAAAGCCGCTGTTTGCCTCCAAAATGGTTTTATGTCGAGTGAAAAGAAGACGTCACTTGGCAATTGCTGACTGCGCGTGCGTTCCGGAACGTTGAGACGCTATTACAGGATCTGCGTCTGATCCCGGCTCTCTCCCAAGACGATGCTGACTTTCTTGAACTCGGAAATCTGGCAGTAGATAAAGGGTTGGTCATTGACTAAATTTAGCATTGCTGGCTGTGATACATTTTCTTCTTGTCTTACTGTTTTGTTTGAGTTAGTATATCGTAATTATTTTTTTTTTTAATAATTCAGTGCAAATCTTAGCTATGTACTCTTTAACATCTTAAGACAATAGTTCAATCCTTACCCTGCGATTGGCTTTATTCGTTCAATGCCAACTGTTATATACCGTCTGAAAAAGAGAAGGCGTTTTCAATGGCGCAAAAAACAGTGCTCCCGCATTAGAGGTCAATTTTCTTTTCCTTATACAGTTAGAGACAAAGAAGCAGGGCAAACGCATGAATTGAGCTGTGAAAGGTATGACATTTTCAGACAAGACAGTGGAACTCGGATAATGCATTTCCTCTTGACAAGCTGAGAGAAATGAGTAGAAGCTGAAGTCACGTGTACCAATTAAAGACGGTCAGTCCACCTTTGACAAGCTACATGTGCATATTAGCCGGTGTATGCGCTACATAAAATATAAACTCTGTAAGTACAATGTGAGTTTCATCGTAATTCTAATCCTCATTTTAATTGTTCCACAAAACAGCAAAGCGGCACGACCTACTCGAGCTATTGTCTTAAGACGTTTGAGGTTACATAGCTAGTAAAAGCAACTCACAACAACTTTATGAAACCTACCGTTTCAGCATAAGGCCTTCTTCAGAAGGAGAGAGAGAGAGAGAGAGAGATCGTGAAAAGTAGAGGCTCAATAGAGATGCTTGCGCAGGAGGAGGGTAAAAAGACACAGAAAAGAGGGGAGCAAAATGTGACAGAGCTGATGAGGAAGAAGTGGAACGTGGAGGTGTGAAAAATGGAAAATGTGTGTCCGTAGCAGCAGCAACAGGGTGACTGAAAAATACACAAAAAATAACACTGCGCTATAAAGTTCAAACATCGATACCACAGTCACGGTTAATACAGTGGTAATCTATCGCTCTCCATATAAACCTAATCCAATTCTTTTCTCGCATTTTTTGGGACGTCGCGTCCTTGTCCGTACTCCCCAAACCCAAGACCTTTAGCTCGCGGCCTGTTGTATTGAAATGGACCGCAACAGGCCATTCGGAGCCGAGTCACCGGTGATTCATCGTCAGTGCCTGATTACCTGGACTGGGCGTCACACGGCTTATGTTGGAGAAACATTCCAAAATTACGGGCACGCATGAATGGTCACAGTGGTGATAAGATCAAAGGCTGAGACGCCTCTTTTGGTCCATTTCAATACGACAGTCCATGGCCTAAAGATATTGGGCTTGGAGAGTACGAACAAGGATGAGACCTCCCGAAAAGTGCTAGAGAGGAATTCGATTGGGTTTTTTTGGAGAGCAACAGATTACAACTGTGGTATCGATCATAGTGTAGTGAAATTTTTGGTGTGTTTTTCACTCGCCCTGTTGCTGCTGCTATACACATTTTCCATGTTTCACACCTCCATTTTCCACTTCTTCCTCATCCCCTCTGTCTCATTTTAGCACCTCTCTCATGGGTCTTCTCACCCCTCCTGCGCACGCATTTCTTTAATTTTCAACTGTTTCAACAGCTGCAGCGCTGAATGGTACTTCGAAGTCACAAGGTTGGGGAACTTTTCAACACAGATTTGACCATGAACTATTCCCCATAATCAAAAACCATGCTTTTTGGAAAGCAATCTGGAAAGAAAGGCCGATATATTCGGGGGGAGGGGGCATTTAAATTCGGGGGGAAATAACGTTAAGCTGATTTCGGTTGCGTGAGCCGGAGTTTGCCAGTCGCGCGTGGATGCTGGCGGTGGAAGCCAGACCGATGTCACGTCTTGACATTGCTCGATGCCTGGTGGTGTTGCACAGCAACAACTTGCTTAAGGATTAAGGTGCATTATTCTTGGAGGAGGTATTTGTTTAACTTTCTCAAAAGTGGCAACTCTTTTCTCCTCTTTCTGGCCATCCAACTTAAGTAAGCTCATGTTCTTTCAAACCAGGCTGAAATGTTGGAGCGATCCTGCCCTTCGAAATGAGCGAGGAAGTGTGCCCCAGAATAAAAGATAATCACACCGATGACTTTTCGCAAAAAAACGTCAATGGGGAATTCTTTATTGCCACAAGTCACTTATGATATTTGAGAGCTTCAGAAAACAGCATTCCACGTATGACTACATTCTACACCTTCGTCTCTGTTCATTCTACACCTTCATCCCTGTTCATTCTACACCTTCGTCTCTGTTCCTTCTACACCTTCATCTCTGTTCATTCTACACCTTGATCTTTGTTCATTCTACACCTTCATCCCTGTTCATTCTACACCTTCGTCTCTGTTCATTCTACACCTTCGTCTCTGTTCATTCTACACCTTCATCTCTGTTCATTCTACATCTTCATCTCTGTTCATTCTACACCTTCATCTCTGTTCATTCTACACCTTCATCTCTGTTCATTCTACACCTTCTTCTCTGCTCATTCTCAGTTTTCGCTTGTACACATGAAATGTTTCTTTAACTTTCCTCTCCTGTCTCTTCTCTGCCTGATCAATGATGGTAAAGGTCTTCCAATCCATTTCATACACCTCATGTTGGTTGCGTTTATGTTTGGCCGCTATTGCAGACCTTGTGGCTTGGCCAAGACGGATCGCATCACAGTGCTCTTTTCTCCTCACTCCAACTGCAAAAAAAGCCTCACCAGCATACTCCTTGTCACAGGTTTTGTGTTTCATCGAGTATACTGCACTTGTTGTTGTATCTTGTGGTAACAAATCTTTGGTGGCATAAAGACTGTACAGCGTAAAGTGTGAAAAGAGCGCATGAGGGTGGATTGCACGACTAAAATGGTGTAAACACGAGCGTCGCTGCGTGAAGCATGAGCCTAAGTCTCAGGGAGACAGGCGAGCGAGAACGGCCATCATTTGAAAATACTTTTGTAATGCTCGTTTTTTGGCCGAATTATGTTCGGCGAATCACGGCCGGCATTCAGCAAAATGCTTGGAAGTCCTGATAATGCAACAATAATGCCGGCATTATTCACCGCATCACTGAAGAATGCTTGTAATCCAGGAGTTTCAGCCAGTTGCTTATCCTATGTAACCTTAAACGAAAAAAAAAACTTAAGTTAAGACAGTAGTTCAAGTATGTCATGCCGCTTTGCCGCTTTGTGGAACAATTAAAATGAAAGTTACAATTACGATAAAAGTTGCATTGGACTTACACGGTTTAGAGCATACACCGGCCAACATGTAACTTGTCGTCAATGATGGACTGTCTTTAATCGTTTTACGTGATTTCAGCTCGTACTTATTTTTCTCAATTAACTTCCGAAGAGGGAATGCATTGTCCGAGTTCCCCTGTCTTATCTAACGAAATGTTTCAAAGCTCAATTGATGCGTTTGCCCTGTTTCTTTGTCTCCTAAAGAATAAGGAAAAGAAAAATGACCTCTGATGTGGTAGCACTGAGTTTTGGGCCATTGAAAGATACCTTCTCTTTACCAGACGTCTATAACAGTTGTCATTGAACGAATAAAGTCAGTTGCAGGTCAGTGTCATAAAAGAAAGGCGGATAAAATTTGCACTCAAATATTCGAAAAATTCACGATATACTAAATCAAACAAAACACTGCGACAAGAAGAAAACGTATCACAGCCGGTAATGCCAAATTTAGTCAATTACAAGCCTTCTCTCAACCTGCCAGGTTAAGGTTCCCAGTTCAAGAAAGTCAGCGTCGTCTTAGGAGAGCGCTGGGATCAGACGCAGATACTGTAACAGGTTTTCAACGTTCCGGAACGCATGCGCAGTCAGAAATTGCCAAGCGACCTCTTTCTTTGGTCGACATGAACAATTTTGCAGGCAAACAGAAATAGTGGTTTGATCCGAGGTGCTCTGTGTGGAAATTACGACTTTTATTCCGCTGAAGTTATCCTAGACTCGTTCAATCTAGCTCTTCTTCAGACATGTCTCCAAAGTCTGCAAAGAACCCCTCTACTTCCTCGGTGGAAGCCGAGCTTGTACGGACAGTGACCTCGTCGATCGAAGCCAAACTGGACGTCATCGTCAAAACCGTGTTAGAAAAACACGTTGCCGAAGCTATTGCTGACATCAGGCAGGCCTATGAGGATAGGATCGTCGCTCTGGAATCAACTGCCCGTGAACTGGAGAAGTCCGTCCAGTTCCAGCATGAGAATCATAAAGATGAAGTTCGTCGTTTGGAGGAGAAGATGGCCGTGCTGGAGAGGCAGGTCGCCCAACGCGAGACCGAGGCCAATCTTCTAATTGATGGCCTCGACGAGCGCGACGGTGAGAACACACTGGACGTCGTACTCCAGACTGCAACAACGCTAGACCTAACCATCGCATCCGGGGACATCCTTTCTGTGAGACGTATCGGCCGCCGCCCCACTGCAAGCACTCACCAAGCAGGTGAGAAAACGCGACCACGCAAAATCTTGGTCTGTACGTCGAGCAAGGCAAAGAAGGAAGCCTTCATGCAAGCTGCGAGGACAACCCTGAGGAGCAAACTTCCGCATGTGTACTTCAACCACGACCTGACGCCGGAAGAGCAATCATCTCGGCGACGCCTAGTACCATTGTACAAAAGCCTACGCGACAAAAACATCCGGTGCCGCCTGGATCGAGGCTGCTTGATTCTCAACAACCAGCGATACCACACTCCGGAGAGCGCCCGAGCAGCGGTCGATCGAGAAATCGGGAGAGATCGTCTTCCCTCCACCGCCTAGGGGTCTCCCTCGAGGGGGTCCCAAGCCAGTCAGCCGCTGTCAATCCTGCAGCTGAATTGCCAAAGTTTACTTGGTAAGTTCTGGCAAATCGAACAATTAATAGTATCCGAGTGGAAGAGTGATGTAATCTGTTTGAATGAAACTTGGCTCAACGCATCTACACCCAATACTTTCTTGCACATACCCCCATACGCTACTTTTCGCCGCGACCGTGCACACCGCCGAGGCGGTGGTTTACTTGTTTATGTCAATTCTGCGTTGCGTGTTCGGCGCCGCGCAGACCTCGAGGACCAAAGTTTTGAGTGCATAGCTCTTGAATTAAAGCTGCAACAAGAAGCATGTTTTCTCCTGTCATGCTACCGTCCGCCTGACCAGAATCCTGAAGCATTCTT
>JAOWAR010158323.1:0-10685 GCA_028571005.1 Clathrina lutea
TGGAGGGCAGGTGGGTGGTGGCAGTGGAGTGGGAAAAGTTGGGCATTGTTTCTGTGGAGGGCAGGTGGGTGGTGGCAATGGAGCAGGACAAGTTGGGCATTGTTTCTGTGGAGGGAAAGTTGGACATCGTTTCTGTGGAGGGCAGGTGGGTGGTGGCAGTGGAGTGGGAAAAGTTGGGCATTGTTTCTGTGGAGGGCAGGTGGGTGGTGGCAGTGGAGAGGGGCAAGTTGGACATCGTTTCTGTGGAGGGCAGGTGGGTGGTGGCAGTGGAGCCGGACAAGCCGGACATTGTTTCTTTGGAGAGGTAGTGGGTGGGGGGACTGGAGTTGGACAAGATGGACATGGATCACGTTCGGGACACTTTAGTGTAGAACAGACTGGGCACCTTGGCGGTGGAGAGAGAGTGGGTGGCAAATGGGTGGGGCACGGACGAGGTGGCAAACACACCGGGCAGCGTAGCCTCTCTGGACATAATGGACACGTCGGGCAGGTCTGACACTGCGGTGTTGGCTCGCAAGTACCCCGAGCAGGACATCTGCCATCAACTCGACTTGGACGAACACTTATTGCTATGCAACAAAAGGAGTAATAGTAGTGGAAGTAGGAGGAGGAGAAGAAGAAGAACAAGAAGAACAAGAACAAGGAGAACAAGAAGAGGAAGAATTTATTAGAAAACTAATAACTATATTCAATTAATTACTCATCAAACAAATTTCTTTTCTGCATTCCCCAGCTCCAGTGGATTGGCCCGAGCAATTCACACGGGGATTTCCGTTCGGCCAGGCGCCGTTTTATCGCGGATTCGAATCCGGTCTGTGCCAATTGGGAATGTAGAAAAGAAATTTCTTTGATGGTTCAATTTCTTCTGAGACATTTTCAGTTTCATCGATAATTAGATGCTCGTTAGCTTGCAGGCAAGGAATAGAAATATGCCTAATTTGCTCACCTTGTCTCTTGGCAGAGTTAAAATGAAACGTGACACAGGTTGGAAAACTAAGACAGGATTTGGTTTTTCAATATGACCTGGTCTAAGTACAGCTTGCCACAAGCATTGTCATTGCAGTTGTTTGTGAAGCTGATTAACAATCAAAGTCAACCTCCTGAAGCCTTCGAGCAGTGGTGTTCGTTGCGGAGCTATTCCAGTTGGTGCTTTTTTATGAGGAGGCTCATTCACGTTTGCAAAATGGTCGCGCTGCAGGAGATTGTGCCTGAGCTGAAGGAAGAAACTTTCAACATCAAATTGAGACGAATTGCAGGACTGGAGGACGTGGCTGTTGGCTGTGAGAGTGCAGATCTACCTCCCCTCTGTGCTCATTTCCTCGAGGCCTGCCAAAATGGGCTGTTATGTACTTTGGACACGGATCTCGGAACAGTGACGGAGTTTGTAAGCACAGCAATCACTATAAAGCTCACTTTGACTCGTCACTCGCATTTCTCACACCCACCAGCCAAGGATGCGTTTTCTCTCCCGACTGAGTGCGCTGCCATGCTTTATGGACAGTCATTGGCCTCAGCTGTTCAACAAGATGCTGACCGGAAAGGAAAGGCTCAAATACGACCTTCTTTATGTTAGGCATTGGATGGACAGCCTCTAGGGTGCAGTTTTATTGACTACCCTTCAAACAAACAGTACCGATGTGCTTCGGACCATCGCCAGCACCGTGACGTGTTTGAAGCCAGGTGCTCCTCTTCAAGAAGTATGCCAGATATTCCAACCCAGAGAAACACAGGAATGTCATACAGAAGATCTCTCCTCCTCTGCTGTGCAGCAACAGAAACGAGTACTTGAGGAGTGAGGAATGATGATAAAGCTCTTGTGACAGGCCGAAGCCCAGAGAAGCATGCCGCCAACTTGATGAGCGGAACGCCGCATTCCAAGTGAATTATGTCCATGTAACTTTCAGTCAGAAGTGCAACAAGCGATGATCAGCTCCTGGAATTGTTCTTAGTCAGTTAGTCATTTGTCAAGCCTGGCCAGTAGCTGCAGTTGGTTGAGCTGCGAAGTGCACTTCGTAGGGTAGGGAAGCTTTCTTTCCTGCCCCCAGGAATGACTAGGAGCCCACTAATACTTGTTCAAGACAGACTACCATCAGAAACTTACCCATGCCCTTCCCTGCTATGCTGTTCGATCATTCACACAGAGACCTTATACTGCATCGGTCGGTAACCATGGCGCAAGAAGAGAGTAAGCAACGCGCAATGGATTGTACCCAACTGAATGAAGGTCTCACTTATATTATTAATGAGGTATGAAATAGTATCTGGTAAGAAAACCTAATACATAACCAGTTTTCCGAGTTCCTCAGGAAGCTTTCCGTGATTGCCTGCAGACTTAAACCCAGAGGTAGCCCAGAGGTTGGGACAGCTTCGCCTAAGGCGTTCAATATGGTCACTGCTGCAACCAACCAGGAAATGAAAGAACCTTGGGAGGAACTCAAGGCCATTGAGCTTGAGATTCAGTGCACCGATTGCAACTGGTCAGGCTTATATCATAGACCTGGTCAGAAGAAGCTTTCCAGCCCCACTTTAAAATTCGTAAGTCTCCACGACTGCCACCCGGCCTCTGCCAACCGTTGTCAACTGCCTGCCTGACCTGGTGCCTGAAGGCAATGGCAAGCAATACAACAACTCCCACAAGTTGCACAGCACGAAGACAACAGGTAGGCTTGTTTTTCACTGGCCAACAAAGAACCCAAACCTCATGGTATGTTCTTCTCACCATCAGCTCAGACAGCTAGAAATGCCATAGAGGTTGCAATTGTTCCCTGCTTAGACTGTGACAAGCCGAGGGTACACTACTGTGCCTACAAACTGTGAGACGTGCAATTCCATCGGATGCCTCATATTCCTGCTGAGCCTCCTGTCCAAGATTTGCTGTGTGGTGAACGGGGCTTGATGAATACTTTGGTGGTTGGTCGCAGAGCAGGATATCTCCTGCAAGAGCATGAGGTATGCCAATCTGTTGAAGGTGCTGCACCACTCCAGCAATGTCGTCGTCAGTCGCTTAATGCTACTGGCTATGCGTTTTAGGTGCTTGGCTATACCTTGCCTTGTGGAAGATCTCTCTCCCGTACAAGGTGAAACCACCAACCTCAAGAGCCACCTCTTTCATCATCATCCGGAATTGTACAAGGGCTTTGGAAGGCGATTCGTGTGAGCCAAAGCAACGAACGATAGAGCAATTTGCGAGTCACACCACGAAGATTACGGCTGCACAGTCACCAATCACGGACGTGATCGTAAGTTTTCTTGCTCGGGATTTGTGGCCAATGAGTCTCATGGAGGGTGCAGGCTTTCGCTCCCTCATGGCTGCAGCTGCACCGGGCTACGTTGTGCATTCTCGCTCAGCAATACACACGCTTCTCCGGCACAAGCAGGAGGGCGTGAAAGGCGAAATAGTCGGGGTGCTGAAGACAGGTGGCAATGTCAACCTGAAAACGGACTACTGGACATCGCCCGCAAACGACGCTTACCTGAACACTAGACATGAACATGGAGCACCATTCACTTAGTCATGCTCTACAACCAATATATTGATATTTCCGCGTTTGTCACGGCCAATAATCGATATCAATTTTTCAAGTCAATAACCAGCACTAGCAACAAGCAATTGTGCCTTAGTCATGTTGCAATACAGCCAGAGACTTGACACAGCTCTCGATGGTACTGCCGAAACGACTGCTTGTAAACATACAAACCACCCAACCGGAGGGTTGATTCATGCTGTGGCTGCTCACTTACGGTTGCATTCGATCGCTGCAGCTGCAGCCTTGTTCCGGCATTGGTTCTTGCCTGAATCTCGTTGGTTAAGGTAGCAGTCTCGTAAGCTCTTTTCTGCTCCACTGCATCGTAGCTTTGTGTATATAACCTGTTTAGTTGAGCCTTTTGATCCTGGTGGGAAGATCTTCTTCAGCCGTCCGAACCCAAGTTGCCGGCAGGCAACTTCTCCCATCGACTCTGTGAAATAATCGCCACAGACGCTGCCATTGAGTAGATTCCTAAGTTCGAGACTGATGTAACCGTTATACGGTGTTGTGCCATTCCGCAGTGTAATGTTTAAAGGTTCATCTGTTAGCAAGGAGCAAGAAAAGATTGAATACAGCGTTTTGATTTCAGTAGGTGTTGAAACTCATTGAAGAAGGTCCCTTCAGTTTGCATTCATGAAGTTGCTATCATCATCTTCCGTTCTAATAACAAACGAATATCGATAAAAGAACCGCTGCCTATCGTGATGCCTGAACACATCTTTCATAATTCTCCGCCACCGTGTTTTCTGTTATGATAACAGATGTATGGCAGATGTATGGCATCTTAAGTTCGATATAACTTATCGTGCAGAGGACCAAAGTCTTTTCATGCCTGTACATTATTTTGAGTCACCCGTACGGGCCGTAGTGTCCTTATTGTCTTCGCGGACTCTTTTTTGAAAGTCCTTCCATCCCTTCCGCATTTTGCAGAGTTTTTTCTTTTTTTTGGGGGGGGGGTGGCGTGAAGACCTGGAGATTGTATTGGACTGGCACATTATCAATTAGGGGTGTCCACACAAGCGGTCTACCATAGTGCACAGAATCGTTCCCCTTGTAAAAGCCTCTCCCTCTCTCTACTTCTCCTTGCCAGGTGTCATGGCTTGCGACTTAATCGCCTTCAGCCACTTGCTGCCTTGCGGTGGAAGTTGGACAAACCTAGGACATGCTTCAACAGCTATGCCTGCTCTCTCCAAATGGCTAAAGAACTCGTCCAATATTAATTCGGTGAACATCGTTGGATTTGATATAGAGAGACCGATTGTTCACCCTTGTCTGAAAGAGTGGAACTCAACCAATTTCAAACCCATCAGTAGCCTTCAACATAAAGGGACTAATGGTCCAATCCTGAAAGAAAACAGCAAAACCCTCAGTTTACTCCAGCCAATGTTCAAAAGTTGAAAGCATGTGCTTCATGCTTCCTTAGCACGGTACAGTGTGAGACACTGGTAGAAAAGTGGCATGCGGGTGTGCAGGCGGACCTTCCGAGAAGCCACAGTGTTGTTTGAGTAGTGGATTGTTTGTCAAATCTCAACATCTGGCTCCCAGGCCTTGAGGCCTATAAAATCATTCAAGAAGGTTCTAGTGTCTCAGAAAACTCTCTACTCAAGATGCTTTAATTGAAGTGGTAGCCCTTGGCTTGGGGTGAATTATTTACTTTTAGGAAAGAAAATAAATTTGGCTCCGGCAAAATTCCCTTTTTCCTTATAGATGAAAAAAGACTGTTACACACTAGGATCCACAACCGGAGTTAGTTCCCTAAATGGGCTGCCATACATCATCAACTGCTGGAGAAACCATTCACTACCTTTTTATCTCTGCACATTTTCAGCTCCATGTAGAAAGCCCACAGCGAGAGTGAACAAAAACCCCGGACAGGTCTGTGCTTTTTTAGGCAACATTGGATTCTCTGGATCGGGGCTTGCTTTTTGTTCCTATCTGTAGTTACTGTGTACGTAGTCAATCTTCATCTTCCCCGTAATGATAAAGGAATCACGACCATGTAGCTGTAGGAAACTTTGCTAGGTCTTTTTATGTGTGACTATGTACACTACCACCCATGCCAATTATTAATATCACAGACAACAGTTGTGCCTTACAGTCAACTTTAAGGCACAGACAACAGTTGTGCCTTACAGTCAACTTTAAGGCGAAGTGCCTGTCTTTTCCGTCTTGGCTTGCTTGCAGTCCCGTGAAGTGCTGGTGTTGGCTTTGAGGCAAAGTGCCCGTTCTCCCCCAGTTCCTACTTCTCTTGAAGAGCGCTTTGGCCTCGGAAGACGAAAGTCTGAGCTTCATCTATTCCAAGACATGGCAAATGATGCGCCGAAGACCTAGTTTGTCACCCCACAGACAAAACACCCGAAGGCCTAAATCGATGACCAGAATATTTGGAGTGTCATCCCACGGATTGAAGACCCAGAGCTGTAAATCAAATGAAGACCTGAAGGTCTGGATTCTCTCCCCACAGATCGAAAACCCGATGACCCGAAGTTCTGGATTGATACTCCACATATCAATGATCCGAAACTCTAGATTTCCACCACACAGATTGATGACCTGAAGGTGTAGGGTGTATAAAGATCAATGATCCAAAGGTCTGGATTGGTCATCCAACAAAACGAAGACCTGAAGGTCCAGATTGTCTCCCTATGTAGAGATCAATGACCCGAAGGCCTAGATCAACTACCTGGAGGTCTTGATTGTCACTCTATGATCGAAGAACTGAAGATCAAGATTGTAACCTCACAGATCGAGGGCCCAAAGGTCTGAATCGTCTTGAACTCTTCCAACAGGTCAATAATCTGAACGCCTAGATTGATGACCCGAAAGTCTTGATTGGCTCTTCCCAAACTGAAAACCCAAACACACTCTAGAAAACAGATGTCGCGCCTGAACGTCAGGAGCTTCAACTGAATGGATTTTGACTGAGTTTGTCGACCTTTTTTGTGTGTGTTACCTCCCAGCGGTGCTTGATGAGAACAGATCCCCCTGCGAGACCTTTTTCCATGGCACAAATCCAAGCGAACAGGTCCGGTGTACTTCATTATGCGGCGTGGGTGAATCATCGCAACCCTGGGGCTGCATTGATGGAAGCCCGTTGAAATGGTTGACAATTGGCCGGCAGGCCTTCAGCCTCTGATTGACTGGCACGAAAAAGTCGGCGAAAAGAGCAAAATCAAGGGAAGGACCCCACAGACAAGTACAAAAACGTGTCAAGGAAATGACCAGTAGGACAGGCCTAAGGGAACTTCAATGTGCAAGTCTGGTCATCGCACCTTGCCACGCCTCTAGGTTTACCCTCGACACACACAGACACACACATACATCCACACTGTCTGCTTTCTAGAGATAGACTACAGTAAACTTTGGATTTAACGACTTCGAGTATAACAACACATTGCTGATAACGACATTTTCTGCTTGCCCAGAACTTTTCTCGATTGATTGCTACACAACTCACTTTTGGTATAACGACCAGTCAAACAGCGACTCTTTACTGACAACGATGCTTTTTTTCAAGCCCAAATCCCTGCGGATTTAACGACTTTGTTGAGGAGCAAAACCTCGACGGCCAAAAACTTCAACTGTGATGACCACCGTCGAATGAAGTTCACAGCAAATCACACACTCAATCAGTCGAGTCGGTTTTGTCGATTCGTGTCAGCAGAGTTGATGTTCACAGAAAAGAGAATGAATTCAAACAACGTGATTGTGCGTACCAGACAGTCTAGCTGTGACAGACCGCGCCGTGTTTAGTGGGATGCTTGCTCATGTATTTTCTTCAAACGCCCCGCACACGGTTCAAGAGTTCAACTTCAGCTTCATGAGTCGGTCCGGTAGATCTACGGTGATTTCACACAAGGGAAAACTTCAAAAGGTGCATGCCACGCTTGTACACAATCCACATGTGACTGTGCATGTGGTGAAACTGATCCACCTGTTCGAGGTGCCGCATAGGAAGCAACGACTGTCATTTTGTCGATGTTGCTTGGTGAATGCGTTGCACCACAGACCACTTATATCATGTACATATTGAAAATTTTGTTTAAATGAACATACCATTGCCATCCACATATCTGTCTACTACATGAAATTCTGCATCATCTGATATACATATTGCAAGAAAACCAAACTTCGGATTTAGCGACAATTTGGGCTCTCCTGAAGGGAGGTCGTTAAATCCAAAGTTTACTGTAGCTGATCTACCAGCGCTTTGCGTAGGATTGTTGCAAAGCTCTACCACCCTCTACATCCACCCCTGCTGGAACTCGCCTTCAGCTCAGGCTTGCTTTTTGTTCCTATTTGTAGTTACTGTGTGCATTTGTCCATCTTTATCTTCACCGTAGTAGTAAAAGGATGACTCTTTCGGCCAACAGCTGCCGGCATTCTGACCAGGGTTATTGTAACTCTTGACAGTGGTTTTTCTCTTTTTGCGCTTTGGTCGTGCTTTTCACTTAGGAAAAAAAGCGGTTTCTTTAGTTTAGTGGTGGAAAGTAACTGTCAATAGCAAATTCATGCCGAGTCCCCTACTACTACCACCAGAAATTTGGGGGATTTCAAAATTCATCCACTGGCGAGAAAGCTGGGACCGGTTGGCCAAAGGGAGCAAATACATGTAATTCAACGAAAATTTTGCAAGCCCTTTTTTTGCATAATTGGAAATGCACTACCACTCACGCCGATTATTTAATAAACATCGTGGACAACAGTTCCTCATGGTCAGCTTCCAGGCGAAGTGCCTATCCTTCCCTGCTTTCTCCACGCCATGCCTGTAAGGTGCTGGTGTTACAGTGAGCTTCAATTTGAAGTGCCTGTTCTTTCCCGCTTTCTCCCACTCTTGAGCAACACTCTTGTTTGGCCTCGAAAAATAGAAGCCTGAGCCCCCTGATGTCACGCCTCAATGTCAGGAGCTTCGACTGAAAGAACATTGACTAGGTTTGTCGGGCCTATCTGTGCATGTAGCCTTCTAACAGTGCCTAGCGAGCACAGAGTAAGATGCAACACCTTGTTCTTCCATGGTGCAAGTGAAGCGAACGGGGCTGGTGTTGGCATGCTTTGCTACGCAGTGTGGGCAAGTGGTCGCAGCCCGGGGCTGCATACATTGAGGCCCATTGCCATGGTTACAAATGCACCACCAGGCCTTGGACCGTCGACCGACGGCCTGAAAACGCCATCCAAACACCAAACCTGAGGTAAAGACGCCGTGGATGAGCATGAAACTTATTGGCCAAGGAAACAACCAGAAGAACAGCCGCGCCCAACATTCAAGTTTGGTGACCGCCCATTGTCCCGTCTCAACGTTCTTAGAAACACACATCCCTTAGTGCCTTATCCTGTCTTGAGATAGGTCCCAAAACAGGTGGGCACAGAAGTGTCTATGTTTCATGTAGCTGTATAGTGTTTTTCTCTTGTATGGAGGTGACGACGCTCAACAAATCTTCTGGTGCTATTGTAAACTTTTTATTTTGCTCACTGACAAGGGAGTTGGATTTTAATCTTTCCCTCTGGTCCAACTATGACTTGCATCACTTATTGTCACACACACACAGTCCGTTTTATAGATATAGATTTAAGGATCTGTGCACCGAGCTAAGCAGCAGCTGTATTCTTCCCGTTATCATCCAAGTTTCATGTACATACTTTTTGGGTAATTTTTTCTTGTCAAGATTATGGAAAGCGTGGTATGAACTAGTGACTCAACGTACGCACTCCAGCAGACGCAAACAAGACAAGTGCTGCAGGGTGGTTTATTGAGAAAGAGAAAAAAGAGAGTATGAGGACAAGTGGTGAAAGTCTGACTAAGAATGAGGAGAGGAATGACTGCCGGAACCACGTAGATGCATTTTGTCTTGCTTGCTTGTAACGTGAAGTCCCCTCAGCGATAGCCAATACAGATCACCCCTGGTAGCCTGGCAGCCATGAGGGCAGTGTGAAAAGTATCTCTAGCAATTCATAATTATCAAGGTTTTATTCTCCGCCGGTGCTTATCACAACCACGCACCTGAGTCCTGGAAACCCCGGGTAACTTTGATGGTGTGTCACAAATTTAACTCATGGGATTGTACACCCTATGTAAGTTGGATAATGTTCTGTTCCTTGCCAGTACTCAATCCCTCTGTGTACATCCACTCTCATTTAGTGTGTCAATTCTCGTCTGGGCATATGGCAAGCCTATTTCCTAAAATTCCCCCATTTGGATGTTGACTAAATGATGCCAAATGGTCAATGCTGGGTTTGTCTTGCTGTAAACCTCGCAGAACACCAGCACCATTTCCCTGAACACCGTACAACTGGTCTACAGCTTTACCAATAGCTAGTTGACTTAAGTGTAGGAAAATATTGAAATGCAGGCACCCATAGTGGAATTGCAAACAATCCAGGAGTATGGGAGCTATATTCAGTCACAAGTACCACGATGGCCTTATGGCAGATTGCTCACCATTGCAAATGACGCCCAGCGCATTCCTATCAGTGCACAACCCCACATTCTGCCCCCACCCGAAGTTCCACTCGCAACTTCCAATGTTTGGTTCCCAACCATGGCAGACAACGCCATAAAGCCAGGTGCGATTGGTCGACTTGGTGACAGGGGGGACAAATGTATCATGTCCATTTGTTCGCCCGTAGAATACGCTGCTGCAGGCCTTTGGCTGGTTTGTCTCTCGACAAATGACATCACCTTGCCGCGGATGCTTCCAAAAAAATGGAAAATGACCACAAATCATACCCCACATTCCATTATGTTTAACCTCCACACGGGCACCTCTTTGTGGATCTCCAACAAGGCGAATCTGCACACCAGCAACTGACAGAAACAGAAAAGAACAAAGCGATTTGATGTCAGCAATGGCGTCCAAATCACAAAAGACAGAAGAGTGAACTGACATTGCTGTGGACAAATGGCATTTGTGCAATCTAGCCCAGTGACAAATGGCTGATGGTAGTAAATGAAAACACGTGTAGCCAGAGGCAGGACCCAAGGTAGCTTTCATATAGTTAAAAGCCCATTTCAGAATTAAAGGGACACTGCGACGGAGCCTGCGGCTTTGAAAAACGTATTACGCTTTTCAAAGTCGCGGTGCTTGCACCGAGTGATTACGCAAGAATGGCGGCAATTTCAAGTTTGGACTCCGTGAGGTTGGCGTCTATACGGGCGTCGAT
>JAOWAR010158334.1:0-10685 GCA_028571005.1 Clathrina lutea
AAAAAGGCAAAAAGCGGAGAGGAGCGAAAAGAAAAGTGGTTTTTGCCCCGTACATTGAAAATATGTGTACAAAAACCATGGCCCGTTACTTGGACAAGGTTGGCCTTAGGCACTGTTCTAAGTTTTTTCTTTCAGTTCTTTCTTTCTTCTCTTTTCAGTCAGTCAAATGGAGGCAGTACCTGGCGATTATCTCGGCTTGGAATCAAAGTTAATTGCACGTTTGCTCTTGGTAGGGCTAAGCTTTGTTAAACTTCCCAGGTTGAAAAAATCAACTGGTATCTGACAGGCAATGAGCTGCTTTGAGACAAGTTTCTTTTACAAGTTCCAACGTTTACTGTCCATTGGGATTCTTTTTGGTTCCCAATGCCTAAGAGCTGTACATTTACAGTCTTTTGCCAAAATTTGAATAACCATCACTCTGCAATCTCAATTCAAGGCCGGCTTCTTTCTCAGGAGGCTCTGCACATTGTCAGAATGACTGAGCCGGCCTTACCTGAAATCGCAGAGCTGAGTTATCTGAATCTTGGAAACTTACAACTGAGCTGTAAATGTACGCCTTTCCTGAGGCATTGGCAAGCTTCCCAACAGACACTGCCTATGCAACCTCAGACTGATAAAAATGAAAACTGGTCTCAGAGCAACTTATCGCTTGTCAGGTACACTGATCATCCGTTTTTCAGTGCTGTGGAAGGCTGGTACAGCTCACTGAGCCGAAATGTTGTTCTAAGTTTTTTTTTTTTCTAGTGGGCTCAGCTGAGACCTTGAGAGTTTTCCTTTTTTTCCCCGGCTTTTCTCTCCTATAGTAAAGTTTCCGAATTTGTTCTAGTTCTGATACTACTCTGTTTTACGTTTGCTCCTTCACTTCATCTCCACTTCAGTTTACTAATGGTATGTTTCATTGTGGTCTCCCAGCCGAAGCCAGTTTCCTTCCCAGTTGCTTACTTGATTTGTGCTCCCGGCAGTCGTCGGCACTTTGGTTCACTTGCCACCGTGTGTCCTCATTCCTCCCGTATTCTTTATAATACGTAATTCTGATTATCATGCTTTTGTTTATGTTTATTGAGCATATTCGATCATTTTGTATCGGCACCGAGATTGCATTACCATAGAGTCCAGTCATCGAGCTACGAGCCGATTGCATTGAGCCAAGGCTCATGATCGATTATCTCATAAGGAACTTTGGCGCAAGCGTGCATGCTGGATGCACATTCAGGTTGGAGGTGCTAGCTAGCTGCAAGCTGCAGCTGTCGTATTGAAGTCTGTAGCGACATCATAGGTCATGGTTCGTAATTTGCCTGGCTGGTGCATGGTAGTGGCATGACCCGGCGACACCTGGGTGGGGGTACTAGTATTTGAAGACGGGCACATTTTATTTTCATTAGCACCGGTAGTTATATGCGACGCTCGCCTTCCCAGCCCAAGTGCTGACGCGCTGCGAGGAAGTTTCAGTTCAGTTCAGGGCTCCCTGCCTCTTACCCGAAGATAAAAATATGTTTGAGAGGTTTTTTTTTTTTTGCACTGGTTGCAATCAAAGAAAAATTTGCATGGATCACAGCGAGGTAGAATGAAAGAAGCCAGCCGCCATTGCTCGTACTATATCGCCGTGGAATGGAAGTGAGCTGCTCACATACGCATTCCGACGACCAAGATGCCGCGCCGACCGCCGAAGCTTGAGAGGCGCCGGGAAATTTCGGACCGATGATGTTTTTTTTCCTCTCAGGATCCAAGGTGACCCTCCTATTTTTTTTTGTTTCTTTGTCACTTTGACATTGTGTCGCCGGGACGCGGCACATTTAATTCAGTTTCATGACATGAAGAAGCGTCGTTGGCGCGAACTGAAACTTTCGAGAATCGAGGAGCAGTGATCCTTTCAGATCGCTGCCATTGATCAGCGCAAACATGGCATCTTGTCTCGCCCAGCTTCTTGGTAAAGCTTCTGATTATACCGAGATTCTCTCGTCATGAAGTTGTGGCGATGCGCCTTATCAATGCCGACCTGTGCTGCTGTTGCTGCAGACAAGGCAACAAACACCGACAACCCAGAGATTGACTGGAGAGCGGTCACCCAAGCCTGCGAGGAGATTCGGATGAATTATATCTCGTGAGTTGACATCTGCCATTGGTTGAAGACCGATGGTAACGTAAATTGACAAAGACGGTTTCATGCTATCGAGTCCCTTTGTCGATTTACTCAGAACTCCACATGAAATGTCCCTATTGTACCCGCATCGCCCGTTTTCTATTATATTATTCGTAAGACTGAAATCCAGCAAGACTCTTCCGCTTGCGGTGATTTCGTGCGTGCTTGTCCGTCTGTCTGTCTGTTTGTCTGACGTCCGTCCGTCCGTCTCCCGGTCCGACCGTCCGTCCGTCCGTCTGTCCGTCTGTCTGTCTGTCTGTCTCTGTCTTGTCTGTCCGTCTGTCTTATTTGTCTGTCTGTCTGTCTGTCTGTCTGTCTGTCTGTCTGTCTGTCTGTCTGTCTGTCTTGTCTGTCTGTCTTGTCTGTCTGTCTTGTCTGTCTGTCTGTCTGTCTGTCTGTCTTGTCTGTCTGTCTGTCTGTCTTGTCTGTCTGTCTGTCTTGTCTGTCTGTCTGTCTGTCTTGTCTGTCTGTCTGTCTGTCTGTCTGTCTGTCTGTCTATCTGTCTGTGATCCTGAAGGATCACAATGCAGAGGAGAAACAGCACCAGCCAAGCTTACTGGTCAATGGCACGGTGGAAAGACTAGATGTAAAAGAATATTACTGGATCAGGAGTTCAGAAAGAGATAGATTTTACGTTCAGTCTTCCCACCTTCAGTTTTTGCGAGGGTGATCCTTTTACTTTTTTAGGATCCAGTGCAACCTTAAGGATTCCAGTGACCCACAAGTGCAAGTCTGGCCAATAGAGGATACGTCTTTGGCTATATCTACTAGGCACAGCAATTTGTGCTGGTGTCTCTCACTGATGAGGCCCCAAAGGCTGAAACAGGGCTATCTGAGAATTGATCTCCATTTGAACTCCTTATGCAGTAATATAAGCTTACTTTTACATCTTTTCTCTCTCTCTCTCTCTCTCTCTCTCTCTCTCTCTCTGTCTATCTGTGTGTGTATGTGTCAAAATTAATGAAATAGATAGATTTGTGGCAAAGATGAAATGCGACTTGTCGTCCGCATGCAAAATGTAAAGTTACAAGGGCAGCGGTTGGCCCATGTCATCAGCTGAGGCACTGTCATCTAATGCAAGAAAAATGTGTGTCCGTGTGTCTGAAATAAATGTCGAAACGGGGCAAGGGGCAGCAACCAGGCGTGCCCATGGGGGTCCTTTGTCCTTCCAGTCGTGTGTTTGGTCAGTTTTCATGCCCATCCGTGGCTTCTTTCCCATGATTCTGGCAGCAGACTTTCTTCAGGCCCGACAATCAACAGCCTGGTGGCCATTATTATCCATGGCTACAGGCTTTAGCCGAGGTGGCTGCGCCGATATCATTCACACTTGATATGCAACCACGCCTGTTTTGTATATACACCATACCGGCGTCAGCCAGGGTTTAAGGTGTAAATGCAACCACAATGAGAGGATTCTCTTCAAGTTCACCCTTGAGTCATTACACCTACATCAGCATCGTCTCAGCAAGGTCGAGCTGCGAGAGGTTCCAGGTGAGTCAACTCCAGTGAGCCGTGAAAAGGTTCATTTCAGGAGAGCTCCATGTGAACTTCAGCTTCACTAGAGGAAACAAAACGACCTTTCAAACAGCTCCTGCCTGTTTGGTCAATGGCTGTCTTGCAATAGGTAAAAGGGTAAAGACGGAGCTCGATCGAGGGTCAAGCTCCCAAGGTGAAAACACTTTTCACTGGCTTTCACGGCAAACACTCTTCAAGGGTGGGAGAAAGTGAGTGGAAAGAGTGCTTACTTCGCATATGTAGCAGACTGAGAAAGAACTTCACGTGCGCAGGGTGAAGAGAATAGTGAGCAAACTGGACACTTTACATCCATGAAATTCAACAGTCAGTTGATTTCATGCAAGCCGTGCAGAGGGAGGAATATCAAAGTGGGTGCTTCATATAATTCACCTTGATCAAGAGGTGTACATAATGTGCACAGAAGTGCCCCCTGCATCGAAGCGGGTGCAAAGAATCATGATCTGTGCATTGAAGTATGATCTGGTCTACTCCAAGAATCGTTCCAACGAGCGAACTGCAGCCCCGAGTTGTTGCAGAGATTTTTCAAAAACAGAAGATTTCATTCACTATTTACAGTTACATCACATATTGCATGGGATCTGGTGGAGACAATGCTGAAAAGTACAGTAGCTCACTGCAGGGCGCAAAAAGTCATTTGATTACTAGTCATGTGCATGCCTCAACAGTGGAGCAAATTGACCTGCAAACCAAACCTGTACAAAGCACGGGTAAATCAGCTGGTACTTTACACGATTCCCATCCATAGATCAAACTCTATGCAGAACTGACATGAGAGAGAGAAAGGGAGGAGGGGAGGGCGGAGAGGGAAGGAGTTTGAGGCAAACCGGTGTCATAAAGCGTATTAGGTAACAGTGAACAGTTATCATGCATACTGTAAATGCACAAGTTTTCACCTGCACTATATCCCTCCTGAACCTAAGTTGCAGCGATAAATTTTCACACATTCTGAACTTCGATGGCGACGACAACAAGTAGTAATGTTTGGCGCCGCAGAAATTGTCACACATTGAAGTCATGTGTGAATTATGCGAAAATCAGTCACAGGCAAAAATTCGTGTTTACAGGAGGGTACAGAGTAGGGTATAACATACATTTGTCTAGTGATGAGGTGATAAAAAAAGGAAAACGAGTAGAAGCCATGTGAATATTACGCAATACACTTGCATAAGCTTAATATTCACACAGTTCGTATGGTGTAAGCTCTGTCTGGCCCACGATCAACGCAAGTATTTTTTTGTGTGTTATAGCTAGCACAGATGTCAATAATCTTTTTGTGACAGACCAGTCCTGTTTCACCTTGTCATAATTATGTATACTTGTTCACCATGTATGGTCGACATTTTCAACGTCTAGATATTTTACTAATTTCCATTGCGCTGTTGACACTTTTAGAGCAAAAGCTGCAATTGAAGACCTCACCAAGAAGTTGTACCACCATGACCCTGCTGTACAAAGCCATGCCTTGCTGGTAAGATGTTCCTGCGTGCGTGCGTGCATGTGTGTATGTGTGTGCATGTGTGTTTTATGAGATCACGGGTTGAGTGTGCTGAACACACTGTTTACACCACAAACCTCACATGGCTCGTGACATTCTTTTAATGACACAGAGTTCATGATCCCTCCCTTGCAGTCCATCCGACGCTTCGCTACAACCATGCTTTATGGGCACCACTTGTGTGACTTCCATTCATCAATACATGTAATGACACATGCGCACACAATTCTGGGACTTGTTGTCATCCCAAGTAGGCCTTTCTTGTCAAATGATAGGTCTTGAAGCAGATGGACAATGATTTGTCTAGGTTTCTCCTTTGTATTATTGTCATGCGTCAGGATAATTTTAAAAGAAGGACAGTGAAGTGTTAAGTGAGGCAAAGGTGAGAGTATATTTTCTTCCAGACGTTTCTTTCACCTACACCATCATCAGTGGACAGGAACGGTGGAAGCAAAGTGAACAAACTGCAAAAGATTTCGTTGAAAGTTCGCCGTAAAACTTTTGATTTGTATGCAGCTGCATTTTGTTGTTGTTGCTGCTGGATATGTAGGTGTTGGAATCGTGTGTGAAAACCTGCGGAGGATTTGTGCGGAATGAAGTTACCTCTACATCATTCATGGAAGACCTGCAGTATGTGCTCAAGGTACCAACAGCTCAATCCATTCACCCCTTTTCCCTCCATTTCTCTCGCTTGCTTGCCTGTTTATAATGTAACATTCGGTGGCTCCAAATTTCAGTGTTGTCAGAAGATCGACTATTTGGTGTTATCTTAATTTTGGTGCCAGTGTATGTGTAACTCATGGTTGACCTATCGATAATGCAGTTGTAAGAAAAATTAGGTGTACTTTTAAATTCAAGTGTCATAGCTGAGCTACCCAATTTGGCAAACTTTATATGATTTACAGTATATGGCAAGTTGTTTGTCCACATATCTTTTAGGTACAATATCTCCAATCATCACGTTCTGCTCCGTTCACCTCTAAAGTTTGGACTTTGGTTCGACCTTTGCTTTTATTATGTGTAATATAATTTTTAATATTCGATGCTGAAGCAGTTCAACCAGACATGGACCGAGCAGGCTTGGGTCAAATTGGGCATGGGTTGCTTGGTCGTATATTTGTGTGATCTGATGCAACACTCACTGAACTGGCATTTGCTGGTTTCTCTTGATTTGTTTCCTTCTCTGTCACTTTATCACTTTTGGTCTTCATCTTTAACTTTCAATTTTGTCGTTCTTCCTCCTCATCCCTCCTTTCGCGCTCAATTTATTTTCCTTGATTTTGTCATGTAACAGCTATTATTTTGTTATTGTATCACTGTGTAACAGCTATTGTTTTGTTATTGTATCACTGTGTAACAGCTATTATTTTGTTATTGTATCACTGCGTAACAGCTATTGTTTTGTTATGTATGTATGTATGTATCACTGTGTAACAGCTATTATTTTGTTATAGTATCACTGTGTAACAGCTATTATTTTGTTATTGTATCATTGTGTAACAGCTATTATTTTGTTATTGTATCACTGTGTAACAGCTATCATTTTGTTATTGTATCACTGTGTAACAGCTATTGCTTTGTTATTTCATTAACTGTATTCACTGTGGCATTTTATGTTCTGAGCGAGGACTCTGTTAATTTTCTTTATGTGAAGTCGTGTAGCCTAGCTTAAGTTGGCAAATGTACCGTCAGGCCAGTAGGGAGAACAATATGGCACGGAAAAATATCATCAGTAGGGAGAATGGGGTGACACATCGACACGTCATCAGTAAGGAAAATGTTGTGGCATAATGAAATATTATCAATAGGGAGAATGGCATGGCATGGTGAAATATCGTCGGTAGTATAGGGAGGACGAGGTGGTACGGCGAAATATCAGTACCTTCTCTTCTTCCATCATTTATGAGCTGAGCCCTTTATTTCACTGTTACCACCGAGGGTAAAGTCTTAAAGTTATTGCTATCACTAAGGGTAAAGTCTTAACTTTTTTCTCCCAATGTTCTTATGTGGGAACATACTTTTGTTTGGCATTTTTGAAGCCATTTCAGCAAATCTTTTTACTGATTCTGCGTTGTCACACCTACTTCATATAACAACGCAGCTGCAAACAGATCTATTGGTAAAATTTGGCCTTTCTTGGCAGCTTAAAGGGTTTTCAGAAAATGACCTAATTTGGGCATAATTCAGTCCAAGAATAGCTTGCTGTATCAGTATTTATATCTATTGCTCCAACACAAATTTCAGATCCCAATGATAGCTCTAATGTATAGCTCATTCTTCTTCCAAGTCTTGGAGAATATCTTGTCTTTGGAATGTCATGTGGCCTAAGTTTCTATAGATGTTCCCACATGGGAACATCATGCACTTAATTTGCCTAAATATCAGATACATGGTCAGCCATGCAGGGAACATCAGCAGGAGGTTCCATTCTGCCCTGTTATCATTTCATGGAGGGTAAACTAAAGATATGTAAGGGAAGAGCCCGTTTGAAAATGTAACGAGGTGTGAGGTTGCCATGATAACCACATTGCTTTCAAGACATGGTTCAGAAGCCATGCCTTCAGAACTTCTGGCTATTCCAGATTGCATCCAGGTACCCTGCATAGACATAGCTGTATAGATGAATAGACTGCTTCCCTTTACCTCCATCACACTGAGGGTCTTCTGCAGTTTATGACATCCGCTGATGCCTTAGCATGTCCCACGCAAATAGTGCTTGTTAGCCACTGGTTTGACTACCTCAAAAGGTTGCTGAAGTGTTCTTGATGTTCTTGACATGTCACCATTCATCCTTTTCAGCATACCATCCCCAGTCTAACTGTGAAGCAGAGCAACCCTAGTCTATTTGAAGCAGGCTTAGGACAAGTCAATTGGCCAAGGACCGTATCGACTTCACTCAGTTTCTGGGTGTGATTCGTCTTTCGGGCTACCACTAGCTGCCGCCCAGACAAAAGGGATTACCAGCCAGACATCGGTGCTGACATCATCAAGTCTGTGATCGGCCACAACAGCTTCCAGAACATCAAGAAGTGTCTTTGACATTGCTACGATGAACTTGGAAAGAGTCTCGTCGAATATGGTATTTTTTATGAGCTCCTAAGAGTTGATGAAGTTATGGTACCGTACTTAGGTCGCCACTGTTCAAAACTGTTTATTCACAGCAAGCCTATCAGGGTCAGGTACCATGGCCTTCTGTGGCAAGAACGTCTATCCATACCATCCCAACATTTACAATGGGAAAGAGCCTGGCCAGCAAACTAGTAACAAAAACCTCTGCCACTTCCACAAGAGTTGTGAATAAGACGGTCTACACTATCCAGAAGGATTGGAATGTTGAAGACCACCGGTGAACTGTTCTTTGACAATTTCTTCACATCCTGATACCTTTATGGAAGGAAGAGATGGAGGCTGCGGCCACAGTTCTCAAGAATTTCACTGGCGGAGGAGAGAAGCTTATAATAAGCTCCAAAAACCTGAAGAAGGCAGAGTGGGGGGTCCTTCTAATACAACTCAAAATGAACACACTGTGGTGTCTGCTGCCAGCAAGTACCTGAGTCGCCTGCCTCTGTACAGGCTCGATGAAGGAAAAATGTCAGTAACGTCCAAGTCCCACAGCCGCATCTCATCCGCATGTACAACAAAGGTACAGGTGAAGTAGACCTCTTGGGTCGCCTCTTCACCTTTTTCCAGCCAATGTTCAGCTAGGGCCAAGAAGTGGTACCGGTTTAGTTGGCCAAGACGCCTGATTTGCAGGCCTGAGTTGCAAGATTTCCCACCATCAAGTACGCTAAGCTTATATGCGTGCAAGAAATGCAGGGTCAGAATGCACTATGACAAGGGTAAAACTGACGCACTGTAGTATCACACTCAGCCACGTGAGGGTATTCGTATGGGAACTCATTTCTCCAAAAACTCAATATTTTGCTCAATTTTTCTCCTGACCGAAAATGATGTACAGTATTTTTCACCAGTTCCTGACACATATAGCCTCATCTCAGTATAGTTAGGTTGTTCTCCCAGAATTGGATTACTTTTGATTGCCGTATTCCCATTGATTATGTTCCTACGTATATGGGAACATATGCGAATATCGAAGTGGACAAGTCGTACGTCAAGTAAACTCGGTGTATAGAGCCAGTAAGGTTCTCAGGACCTAATCAAGTAAACTCAGTGTATAGAGCCAGTAAGGTTATCAGGACCTAATCAAGTAAGCTCGGTGTATAGAGCCAGTAAGGTTCTCGGGACCTAATCAAGTAAACTCGGTGTATAAAGCCAGTAAGGTTCTCAGGACCAAATCTGAATGAAATACCAAGTGTGCACCAGGTGTTGGGAGGATAAAGGTTAAAGTTTCTGCTACCACTGAGAGTAAAATCTGAACGTTAATAGCATGTTGAATTGTTTGCCAATTTAGCTATATAAGGGCAATGGTGACTCCCTGCCACAGATTTACTGATAATCTAGTGGTGGAGGCCTGCTCTCTCCTCATCTTGGAATTGAATTGAGAAGAGTCGCAACCTTTTCTACCTTCCAAAATCAGGTAAATCTGACTCAATGACTCCAAAATTTACTAATAATCTAGCAGTGAAGGCCTGTTCTCTCCTCATCTTGGAAGCAGAAGAGTCGCAAGCATTCCTACCTTCCAAAACGTAAATCTGACTCAATGACTCCAAAATTCCTTCCCGTGGAAGCATGGCCACATCTGCAAGGCTCGACGAAGACAGTACTAGTGGTGGTTGTGCGTGTGCATGTGCCACTTGTTATAGCTCGCTCGACTCAGGCAACTAAATTTACTGGTATAATCTATAGCTTGCTCGACTCGGGCAACTAAATTTACTAAATTTACTGGTATCATCTATAGCTTGCTCGGTTAAACACCGCTTTTTTTTTTAGGAAGCGTGCTTTTTGGATGGTCAAAGTACAATAAGTTCTGAGTGCTCGGCGTTAAGCACGAATAAAATGCCTTGGACCAAAGCCTCAGTTTTGCCTCAGCTTAAATTTTCCTCAACCTTATTCACCCTTAATGCCTCACGCTCAGATATTTTTATAGACATAGTTTTTGTCATGGCAACGAAAACCATGCCCTGACTGCAGCATTCTCGTTCCCTATAGTGTTAGCTGGCCCTGGTCCACTGATGTTCACAACTGAACTTTTTGTCAGCCTTTAAGGCAGGACCCCCCTTGGAGTGATTTTCGCGACCAGATGAGATATCGCTTAGCTTTTTTTTTTTTTGCTTGAAAGGGCAAGTCATATGGACAACTTTGACACAACTTTCGAGTCTCCACCCTCATTTAAAGTGGCAGGAAACCCCCAAAACCAGAAAAAGTGCACCTCACTCTTTTGAATTGATTGCAACTTTTGCTCACTGCAGGCCAGTTCTGTTTGTTGATTCTTAGAGACCAAGGATATGCCTACAAGAGTTTACTAGCGAGTTTTTTTCCTAGAAACGATTTTATGCCCTTCCAAAGTTGGGGTTCGTTTTGGGGCACTTTTCGGGGACGTATCGGGTCATAACT
>JAOWAR010158345.1:0-10685 GCA_028571005.1 Clathrina lutea
GTCCACGAAAGCGACATCAACATGAGTTGTTCTAGCACTGCGTCGAACTGCTCGATGAGCTCAAGCAGTGGCGATTCCGATATAGAATCTGAGTTGTGGTCGAGCTGTACAGCGTGGAGCCAGAATGGACGGAGGAAGAGCTTGCAGCCCGTGCTGCCCTGTCGGGAGAGGAGAAAGAAAGCGACCATGGAGAAGACGACTCCCTTTTAGTATGGCCACCTGCAAGTCGTGTCGGAACGACAGACAGGTGTGTGTGTGGCGAGTGTTACGCTATGCAAAGACGTGAAGAGTGTATTTGCTGTCATGAGTACGAAGAGGCGAGGAGAAAGGTGCAGGCTGCCAGCGCAGACACTCGATGTGTCACTTCACACGCCACATTTTCTGTCGTGTGTCTTGACAATGATGTTCTCAACACAGCGGTAACTGGTTATTTGGACATGACCAAGCGTTGTCTTGACGCTACACCCAGCAATGAGTACGTGGCCCTCTCTGTTTCCTCTCCCTGCGTCGACCTCTGGCGCTGCGGCCAACTCTGATTGGTCAGTCGCCTGTTCCCAGGGTGTGCTGTGGCGGCTCTCGGAACGCTTCAGACTAGATCTTGAAAGTGAAAAAAAAAAAAAAAAGAGGCACTAAAGAACGCTGTCAGATTTAGCGGAAAGCCAAACGATTAGCTCCAAAGATGACCGAGCACGACCTATTATTTGGCAGCCCAACAGCACTTCGCATGCACGCACGAACACATAAACAATCAGCACCGAGGTCACTTACCCTCGCTCGTTCTCTCACCTGACTGGGGGCCTATCGTTGTTTGGTCGGCTGAGCAAAGACAGAAGGAACAGCTTCCTCATTCAAGATTCGGCAGCTTGTCAAGCCGAGCTTCTCTGCCCGCATGTCACGCTGGAAGTCATCTCCCACAAAGTGTTTGGAGCACACATCCGGTCTCCTTATACCGGGATGGAAAGCTCTGTAACTTCAGCGCGGCTACCCAATTTCCTCCTCAACTCCTCATTCTTGGGAAACCTTTGAAAGCTGACACTGAGCTCTTTCCTGTCCTTCCCAGAGTTGGAGCAACCAAAAGCTAACCACCGCACCATCTTGCTCCCTAGTCTGTTCAATGCTGAAGCGGCAGGTCGATACGTACTGATCATGGTGCGCATGCAGACCAAGCTACCAAGGTGATTCAGTGCCGTCACTAATCAGGTGGCCAAGGTGGCGCCAAAATCGGCCAGCCTGAGAAGGTTTTCATCGTCGGTTCCCGTTTGAGCCGAGGCCTGATCTTTCTACACAGTTCCTTTCTCGGTGAAAGGAGTGAGTAGCCTGAAAATCATTTTTGGTTGGAGTTCCCCTTTAAATGGTGTTGTCACAGGGGTAGATGTTTGCATTTCTCAGAGATTTTCAACCTTTTTTTTCTGCAGAAAGCAGTGTACCTCGAGCGAGTATTTTCGTCCCGACTGGTGACGACGTGAAGACATACTCTAATGTTAAGAACAGCACGGAGCAAAGCTATGTAGTCTTGCAAGGAACAACTTTAAATTTGACTTGCTCAGCTAGCGGGGATGGGGATATCATCTATCAGTGGTCGGTATACCCAGGTGAATCGCAAATTACAAACCACAGCAAGCTCTCAACAGCACCGCTTGTGCACACTGTTGCCTATGAGTGCTCTGTGCAAAATCCTAAAATCACAACCAGAGATCCCCATGCAGCACGTGTCACCTTTACCGTAGTAGGTAAGTCAGTGATATCATTGGGAGTAAAGCCTGTACCTGCATCGAAATGCTGAACTCTAATCTAACTAGAACAATGGGCATTTTTTCTTGCTTATTATTCTAGTTGCTTCAGCTAGTGTCCCGGTGAAAATTTAAATATGCAACAGTAGATGGCCTATTTGGAAAGCACTAGAAAGGTATCCTATCCTATCCGTAGTAGCCGTGGTAATGCCATAGTTTTCAACACACCATTGATTCGACTTACATGTATACCAAGTGCTCCTATTTTTGTTGGCCTTTAGTTCTGCTATCTGGAGCCTTTTGGATAGCAGCTGCTAAGATTCATGATGGATTTCTGTTTGAAACTGGAGATTTGAAAGAATAACAGAAAGGGTCACAGTGATGGTTGTATTCAGAACTTGACTTCCATAGCGAAAAAGGTGAGGTTTGCGCTCTTGTATGTGGGGTACCACATCAACTAAATGAAATCACACCAACTCCTGCAAACTTCAGAGAGAGAGAGAGAGAGTGAACGAGCGGAAAAAAAAATTCGAACTGCGAATCGAGCGATGTACGTTCCAATGCTCTACTGACTGATCTATCCTCTCAATCCCATTGATTTCCACGTTATAGAAGTCCCACCATTCTCACACATGCGCAGCTACTGCCTGCCACCACTGCTATGAAGAGCGTAAGATGTTGCTGTCTCCCTTTAAACGCTAACAAGGAAAATGGAAAAGGGCATTTGAGTGAGACTCTGAATGCAACATTGAAGAAAGTGACTCCGAATGCAACATTGAAGAAAGTGACTCCGAATGCAACATTGAAGAAAGTGAGTGTTGCAGCTCAATATGTACCATGTCTGCAAACAAGGAGGGCCACATCTTCAGTTTCAATAAGTAGTTCTAGGAGTGTCGGGTCTTGAGGATTGGAATGAAAAGGGGAAAAAATGAAAAAGACGTTGTTTTAGAGGCTTGGCTAACTTTCTTTAAACCTGCTTGGGGCATGTACCAGCAAGTGTGTGCCCAATGACATTGTGTCGAAATTTTGCCAGGGACTGGCAATGGTGACAAGGCATTCACAAGAGCTCTTGCATTTGGTGTGATGTGATGATCATTTTGATTAGACAGGTTGGTCGTGCGGAAAATGCAACATACGTATGTGTGAGATCGTATTAACTTCACCACTTTGTTGGTTGTGCGGAGAATGCAACATACGTATGTGTGAGATCGTATTAACTTCACCACTTTGTTGTACACTGCATTCACAGCATTTGAATGCACTCTCTGTTCCTTGTTATACTCGAATCCAACAAGCAGACTGCGACAGAGAGGAGTGATAAGTTCCAGCATGTTTGCGCACGTCAGGTGACTTGTCGTCATGGAAAACATTCCTCTGTGTCAAGTGGGAGGCATTGAAAACCGAAGGCCGATGTTTTGAGCATTCTTCAAACTTGTGATCCTTCTGTTTTGCAGTTGTAAAAGAAGGAAACTTAGCCTATTACATTCAATTGCAAATTATTGTACGGTATTAGTTTTTGCGATTAATTTTAGTCGGTAGAAAGTTTGAATTAGTTTGTACTGTCCAGTTTTACAGTGGGGTATGAGAAGCAATATACTACAAGATGTGCAGTCGTTGATCAACACAGGCTGTTGATTGTGTACAGACACTGTATTGATATAGGCATATACTTCAATGAAAAAGATGGCCATTCTAATTACCTAATGCATAAGCCATCTCAGGGCCTTCCAATTTCCTTTGTAGATTGAAAACTCAACACATATACAAGTGGCGTGTGCATGGAGCGACCGCAGTCTGCGAAACATCACACATCTCGTCTCGTTTATCTCGTCTCGTTTATTTCGATCCGTTTATTTCGATCCGTCGAGCGGTCGAGCTCTGCTCCAGTTAGTGGTTTGCTTAAAATTTTTGGGTGTCTGGCCATTCTAGTGCAGGATTCTGTCGGAGTTCAGGGAGCTGCCTCGCAAGCCTCGTACATGTACCTTCTATGCTCAGCCAGGCATTTCTTTTATTATGAATCCGTGAAGTACAAGCTTCAAATGAAGTAGACTGACTCACGAATTACTCCAATGCACTACAAGTTGCGATTTTTTTTGTTTCTTTTTTATTCTCTAATTTTTGGCCAAAACTTGCTGTTGAATTCGTACGCCTCAATTATGATGGAGCTCTTCGCCCAAGGTTTCAGCTATAGGCAGGTGCGGATATTTCCCTAATCATGCGGAAGATACTGTACCAGATACCGAGCACAAAGGATCAGCGGACGGGCTAACAACAACAAAAAAACCTACACCTTCAACCTTCACATCACATCTTCACTCACCGCTCACGTTGGCATCCCTCTACTAAGCACTTGTGTAATTCATACATCATCTTTTCACGTCTTTTGAGCCATCCTTCGCACACTCATTAGCCCCCCCCCCATAGACTACATCACCAAAAAAGAAATGAAAAATGAAAAAGAGAACATTCATCATGCGGTACTCCTGGTAGTAGTGGAACGCACTCACTGTTGGGCGCAAGGGCAACATTCTTTTTTCTAAACATGGTCAGACAGCCGAAAAACACGAGCGATGTTACTTTCATGTACAGTAGATCTACTGTACATGTACTTTTCGCGCGCAAGCCCCGCCGTAGCCGCAAGCGCATCACTTGTTCAGAAAGAGGCTTTTCCGCATTCGGAAAAGAACATAAAACTCTACCAGTCGATCAGCCGGTGAATTCAACGCACTCACCCGATCGGTTCAAACGTAACTCCTTTTCATCCAAATATGGTCGAGTGGGCCCACGATGCAAGCTCGCGCTCCAGCTGCAATTTGGTTGCCCCATGCACACGCCTTTCAGTGGTAGCCGTAACTACGACAGATGTTTACAAGAAGAGGCTCTCACCCAGAAAGAGGGTGGACATTTTTGAGAGTGATTAGCCTGCGAAAACACTTCCGAAATTCATCTTTATATGCGTAGAGGCCCAGGCCCAGACTAGCCTTGGCCGGTAGTGGTACCTCTTTCTACATAAAAACTGAGGCGCACATGCTGACTTTTGTGTCCAGACGAACGAACATATCATTCGACCAAAAAATACTCGCAGTAAGCTTAGGAAGTTGTTCTTCTCTCTCTCTCTCTCTCTTGTTCACTTGAAATTTAGTGGCAGGCGCCCTGTCGATTTCTCTCTGTCTTCGTATCCGTACGAAAGCACCTGTAATTTAGACTTTCCAGGTGAAGTGCAGTTCTGGTGATGAAAGCAACCATCAATTGAGGGGCAGAACCGTGTCAGGGTACAACAGGTTTGCGAGGCACATTTTCTTCACAGCCCCTTCGGCACTCGTCCAGGTCCTTCCCGCCAAACCTTGACAAAATAAGAAAGGAAATCTTTAGCGCTTGGGTCACTGCCACCGGCTTGTCTGTGGAAATTCTTGTCACATACAAGATCAAACGTCCCACGCCGTCAATAGAAATTTTTGCATAACAAAATCAATTACCAAGCCTGTACGCAAGTTGTCGTAAAGAAAAGCAGAGAATCTCCGCACAAAGAATATCTACGTTGCCGTTCCGAACGAAGTTCCGCTGAAACTCGTAATGCTTCGTAGTACGCACATCTTTCGGAACGCGGACTAGCTTAGCAAAACGTTTAGTTTTCCGAGGGCTTGTTCCAGCTATGTACGAAAATGGTCCGGATTTACATCTTGTTGCTCCAGACAGAAGCCGACGGCTATGCGTCTCTACACATGAAGCAAAGAATGAAAGCTGTCCTTGTCGAGCGACAGGAAAGCGAAATCAGAAATTACATACAAAGCAGGCTCTGGCAAGCTGTGTACAACTTGATCCTGTTTCAATCCGCGAATTAGTGCCGTGCTCTTTGCCCAGAAAACCAAATGTGTTGTGGATGTCACAAAAGTCGGACTATTGTAGCATTTTGTTTATGCCTTTGAAGGTTTTCTCTTGTCGAACCAGCGGTCTCGTCCAAGATCACACTCCAACAAAAGTCACGCCAAAAGCTCTTAAAAACCCAAACATAAAGTAAAACTGCATATCCCCTACCCTGGTGGGTGTGCCTGAGGGGAGAAAAAATCGTTTCGCCGACAAAGCACGTGGAGAATTTCGCACACAAGCGGAAATGTACGCGATCTGAATGACCTGTGACACACATCAATTATCGTTTGTGGAACCACCTACAGTCCCTATCTACGATGGCAATAATTATGTATATTATGGAGTGCCTTTTCCTACTGTTGTCCGTTATACCCAGGATAGATCTCACAGCCTTTTGCCGGCACACCCTAAACATAGTATGCGATTGCTGCTCACTGCAGGCAATGGTAGTGATTGGCTAGATTACAGATGCCTAGTCTCTGGGTGGGTATTCCTGCTTGAATGCGGCCGTTGTAAAAAGTGTGCAGATGAAGCAAACACCAATTTTTGACAAACACCAAAATTTGTTCCTAAATTGAAAAGCACACTACTTGACGGAATTGTTATGGACAATTGCTACTGTGCATTGCGAGCTTCATTTTCCACATTTAAATGTGTCGCCTGCAATGCTTACAGCGGCGGTCTTTGCCTGAAGAGTGTATGTCTGAAAAATGACGGCGGGGTAAGCTAGGAAGGGACAGGGAAGCAGAGGAGATGACAGGGGAGGGATAACACAGGGTAATTAATCTTCAGCCATGTTGATGATCTGATCTCAATTTTCACAGATGTGCCTGAAAGTAAGATGGAGTTGATACATCTATTCATGCTGTCGCTAACAAAAGTAGATCTCATTTGCCCGCTGGAAGCAAAGTGCTCTACAGATGACGAAGGAGCATGCTCGGATTTGAGGTATGCTTGGTATGACAGCCAAGGAGAACGTCTGTCATTGCAGAAAAAATGGACTATTGACCGTCTGAAACGTTGGCATGCGGGCAGCTACCATTGTTCTTTGACAAATACATTACTGTACCGGGTGAGCTCTGCCTTTTCAACTGCAAGGGCTGATGTCACTCTCAATGTTGTTCAATGTAAGTGAAATAGGGTCGGTGGGTGGGGTATAAATGTAGCAACAAGTTGTCCCATTTTCTATTGTTAGATATGTCATCAAGGCATTTTCCGACAGAATCGTTGGTGCGGAGTTTCCTCAGGCTTTGTGGCTCTTCCAATTAGGAGCATCACTGTAGGTTTTCTGTGGAATCTTGTACTGTGTCAGCTGATGAATGCGCAGTTAAACAATATCACTGCTTGGTTGGTAGTAACTAATGAGCCCGACAAGCCTCCGATTTTTTAGTTGGGGGCAGCAGATTCTATCTGAAGTACAAACTCAACCTTCATTGGTTTGTCTTGCTTGTGTTGTCGAATAAGGATCACAATGACAGTTTCATGTGAGGAAAAAGTGAAGCAATTTGTCGCGTTCTCCTCAATGTAGCGCTAAATTTTTAGCTAAACCAACTAAAAGTCACCTTCCAAATGTTCTCGCAATCCTCATGTGAGGAAAACCCGAAACATCAGTGCCAGTGCATTTTCCTCATTTGAGGAGTTTCACTTACAAGTTCCTTCGTGTGTTCCTTGCATTATCCTCCCATGGAATTTTCTAGTGAATTGCACATGGTGATTAACCATGCCATTCTCTCCTTTTCTCTCTCTCTTTCTCTCTCTCTCTCCCTCCCTCTCTCTCTCTCTCTCTCTGTGTCTCGATTTCTCTCTTTCACTGATAGTTTTTACATTTTCAGTGTCTCTGACACAGACATCTGTGGACTATGCGAATGAAGAAACTTGGCATCCAGGGAGACCTAGTCATGTCGAGATGCTGGAAGGATCATCAGTCCGCCTTAGGTGTGATGTGGAAGCACCACACTTAAACCAAACGACCGTCAATTGGTTCTACACAGCACCAACAATACTTGGAGCAATTCAATTTAACGAGTTTCTGCGCGATGGCAGTTTGCTTGAGGTTGGCAATCTGACCATTGAGAATTCAGGAGACTACACATGTGTTGTGAGAATTCAGAAGAGAGATGTTTTCAATCAGACAATCACAATGAACGTCTACAGTAAGATTGAGAAGTCTTATGTTTTTATTCATGCTTTGAGCGGTCAAATTCCAATCTTGTCTGTAAGAAAGGAAAGTATATTTCTGGCTGAGCATATTATAGCTTGATAATGAAGGTGGCAATAACGTATCTTTTCTAGCACGACTCTTTAACGCCTCGGGCTACTTTAGCATTTCAGTTTGTGCAGTCTAGTTTACGTTTATTGTGGTGAAATGTAACTTCGCTGCTTGGTTCAGTTTTTATATTTTACAACATTCCTCCTGATAATTGTCTGGTGTTACTCAACAATTTCGTGAATACTCAATAATGGAACTTTCAGTGCCCTGTCTGAAGGCAGCAGGACAAGGAAAGTTTGAGAGTACTTGGTCAGAACCAATGGAAGTGAATTAACTCTCTCTAGTGTAAGACAGAGCTCCGCATCATTGTGCTTTCCTTTGAGCTGGTGTGCAATGGACTTGTGTGCAATGCTTGTGGATAACACCAGCCACCACTACCACCAAATTTTGCTGTATGCTGTTGTGTCCCAGATGACAGAAAAAATGTGTTTTCCTCTGAGCTAGTGTGCAATGCTCTTGTTCAAACTGTCAACTGAAACTTTGTTTTTCTTTCTTTTTCTGCCAGCCGTTGATGATCAAAATGACACACACGACTTCTCAGTGAGGAAAGGGTCCAGTGTGCATCTTCCATGTGGCTTCAGCTCTGACCTCTATCGGTGGTCAGTAAATGATGAATATGTGACTGGTGTGAAGGAAGACTGGGGTGTTTTATACATCCCGCAAGTGAGCCTGCCTAATGTCTATATGTGCGAAGGGTTCAGTGGAGGGAGTCAAGATGGAAATAAAACCTTCCACTTGTTCATCAGTAAGCTTGTCAATAAGCTGCCAGCTTCATGTGTGGAAAGGAAAAGGAAAGTGCCATTTCTAAAATAGCCCTTATTGTGACAGGAATCAGATTTTCCATCTCATGTTACTCCGATTCCTCACTTGTTGGCATTTTGCAGAAAGATACAAGTGTATAGGCCAGATGTATGAGTTTATCTCTAAGGGGTGCTTTTTGTTCAATGAGGTTCTAGCTTTGAATAATTTACCGCGAGTGTTATTCCCTGAAGCAAACTGTCTGCATTAAAATTGGCACACACTGCCGTGCAACTGTTTGTGACATGTCCAGCATTTGGTGCTTTGAACTGGCAAGTTCGTGGCCTTTACTGAAATGATTTCATGAACACCTCAGCCTTGAATGACGGGTCATTATCATCTGTAACCACTACCCCATCACCCGCAACTACTGCCATTGGTGCAGATTCAGCAACGGTTCGTATTTCACGGACTCATTTGCCATCACAGTGGCCCCCAATGATCTACCATACTGTTCATGTAAGGTACTTTGATCAAGGAAAGAGAATGTTTGTCAAGCACAGGGAAATTATAAACGTTGACCTTCCCATCACCGCATCACTTGAAGAGGGAAAACTGTACAGCATCATGACATATGGCGTTGACAAGGAAGGAAGGGCTCATGCAATGAGTTCAATTGCAATGAACAGTAGCTATACAGGTAAGGTCAGGCACATTCAAGTCTGTTTCCCTCCAGTCTATCTCTCTGTTTTCTCTCTCTCCCCATCCCTTCTTCCCTTTCTTTTCCTCTCTTCCCTTCTCTGTCTCACTCTCTTCCTTCTGATTGTTATTACCACAGCGATCCGTGACAGGCATCCCTTGCATGCTAATGAGGCCGTCGTGTCTAGAGCTGCTTTGATCATTGCTGCATTTGAAGAGGAAAAACTCACTCCCTGTTCGCTTTTTCCCAGCTCTTTGATACTTTGTCGAATAAATGAGATCTTCTGGCCCTGGAAGTGTCTTGTTTTCCATGTCTTGGGCCCTTTACCTTGAGATTTTGGTGGTAAACTAAAAATGGCGCGGGTAAAGAAGGGGCTAGCGGTGTATGTATTGACGAAGATGTTGAGAGCAGCGGAGGAGCGGTTTTGTCACATCGAGCGGCGCGGTTAGTTTATCTGGAACTACATCACGCCCGGCTAAATACCCGCGAAACCATCCTGGCGCACCTGCGGTATACTTTTCATGGCATATGGAGCATGGTCTTCCCTTTCTCGTTCCTGCTTTTGCCTGTGCTTGGATCTTCTCCGCTTCTCGTCTGTTTCCGAAAGGAGTTTATTCTCTGAGAAGTGTTTTGTCGTTATCATTTGCGTGTTCGGGTACGTACCTGCCCACGTCCGCTTTGCTCGGAGCTACAGGAGTGTTTCCACTGACATCGGCACACGTGGGCATGTTTAGCTTCCGATTTGCCCGTGCCCTGAAAATGCCGGCAGACGTGACGTTTGACACAACCAACATGGACCGGACTGACTCGAGCAAGGCGCTGAGATACGCTTTTTCCCAGGCTACTGAGCCAAGGGTAGGTATAGAAATGCAGCCAGTTGAGATCATGCCTACTGTGAAGTTCTCGAAAGCCCACAACGTATACCTGTCTTTCAGTGCTCATGGTTTAATTATGCAGCGCACCATTGCTTTTTTGGTCATGCACCAGGTTCGCCTTCTATTGAAATTTTTGACACCTGTAGCCTGAAAGCGCTCTTAGAACATCGAAAATCAGCCTAAGAATCACTGTGTACACACCCCTAAAACCTCTAGTCTTAATTGCAGGTGTCAGCAGCTAATCCTTGGTTTAAGCCTTGCCCATGACATTAGGCGTTGAAGACGATTGTAAGTCATTGTTGAAACAAATATGATTATCCGCTAACGAATAGTTCTTTTCTAAACAAATGAATACCGAATAATATTTTGTAACAGTGCCAGCGTCCCCAAAGCTTTGTCATCAGTTCTCGTTAGCAGTCTAAATGCATCAACTTCAAGTATCACCCTTAAAGACCGTATTCTTTGAACATGCTTCGACTGCAAGTATCATGAGGGCAAGGAGATAG
>JAOWAR010158356.1:0-10683 GCA_028571005.1 Clathrina lutea
AACTCCCACATGCTATCATCCTTGCCCGGGCTGGTCTCCCCACCCTATCCCTTCGTCGATCTCTTTTTCAGGCAGTGATCGCATTTAAGTATGATCATGGAACTTTGCCCGAACACATTTCTGACACTGACTGTCTTCGAACCTGGAGGACCAGGAAACCAGAGAAAGCAGCGTCGCTGAGGGAAAAGGAAGATATCCGCTTGCCTAAACCTAGCTCAAATGCTCTTGAACAGTCTCCATTCTATATTTGTCTCTCTCTGTGGAACAGCCTGCCTTACAACATCAAACATATGTCTTCTTTAATCTCCTTCAAAGCCTCTCTCTCATGTCTAGATCCTTAACCACCTCACCCTCTGTATTTCCTTGATATCAGTTTTAGTGTTTCTCTACCTTACATTTCCACTCACCTTTTCCCATGTGTTTCCCCTCCCCTCACCCTTAACACTAGCCATTATACGGCTATTGGGCTGAGCAGACAATAATAATAATAATAATAGCAATAATAATAACTTGGTCGCCGTCCCAGTCACAACAGCAATTCACATCGCACATGCACGGGTGACGCAATTTTAGGATCTGGCATCGCGTGTCGCGCTGGACTCCGGTCCGCTCATTTCGTGCAAAGCATGTCCTGTTCCCAGGACGGATGCTCAGCTAGTGGACATATAAAAGCAAGGCCTCCCATGAATGAAGAACTGCAAAAGCATTGCTGCAGTAGCACAAGGAGAGAACATCAGAACCTAAAGGAGGGAATGGAGGTAATTCTACTGAGTATTACTAGACGTTTTCAGCAGAAACAAGTCAAACGACGTATGTCTACTTGGAAGAAGGAGCCAAAATCGGGTCTTAGAGCGTGGATCCCGTCTTTCTCTGTACCTTGTCCCTCGGAATCTTGTGAAAAGATAGCCCTTTGTGGAGCGTGCCATCACTGGAGCACCCAGGTACGCAACAAAAGGCAGGCATGCATTGAAGAGTGAAGCCCAATAAGGACAACAAGGACAGAGATATATCTCCGGAATTTCGCTTGTCAGGGCGTCCAAAGGACACGTCCCCTACACGAAAAACGTTCAGTTCTCCCTACAGTGAAATTAGAATGAAAACGATTGTTCCTTGTCGACGCTCTTGAGTGAGCAAATAACTGAAGAAAGAAGCCACAAGTATGGGCGAGCATTGCTCAATCCCCAAAATTCCAACCGCAGAAGTCAATGACATCGTTGCGCGGGAAGTGTATTGGAAATCTGATGCAGAGGTTCTGTTATCGTTTTGCCGTTTCGTTTGCCAGTCTGTTAAAATAGGCGACTTACGTTGCCAATCCCATATTTTAGTGGAGAGTACGTAAATCTCCTTGATAGACTGGGGTTTGTCTGAATTGGCTCAATGTTCCCCGAGTTACGATACTATCATTCTAAGGGTGTCGGATGCAATGTTGGTTAGACAGGTCTTCAATCGACTAAATCATGGAAAGCCCTTCAGGATACTCGCCGTTTGAAACTGAGGACAAGTATAGCTTCTCCGTGCACACAATCCGAGTGCCTAGAGAGCATCATCCACCCAATACTGAATCCTTCCAGGCATTGGAGTGCAATTTTCGGAGAAGTCGGGTCAGCGGGGACAAGGAGGGGAGAGACCGTAGTCTATCGAATAAATAAATCGTCGGGAGAATGTTTCAGGTTTTCAACACGACATCACCCATAGAGAATTAAGACTTTGCCGCTGAAAATAGGCTCCCTCTAAACCCATGCTTTGCCTGAAACGTCTTTTTTGTTGCTGTTTAAAGCTGTTCCCATTCCTTCAAAATACATGCCGGACGCCGGCAAAGGGAAATCTTACGTTAAAAGAAGCGCGAAGTCAACTTCAAATAAATGTGCCAGTGCTGTCGAACGCTTCCCAAAGTGCAGATGCACTGGGCTTCCACGGGTACCGCACACCCTTCCCATTCCCCCGTCTCTCTCTCTCACTCTCTCTCTCTCTCTCTCTCGTTCTTTCTCTCTCCCTCTGTCTCCCTCCCTATTTATTCCCTCTCTCTCCCCTCTTACTCCTCTCCCTTTCTCAATCTTTTTTATTTCCATTTAACTGTGATGAATTTCCTAATCTAAAGGTCAACATTCGAAAATTGGAAGAAGATCTGGACTAAGTTCACTCCAAGCATGTTCTCTCTGAGGAAATGAAAAAGGTCCGAGCGAGGAGCTTGAGGAAGCAGCTGTATTAAATTGACCAGCAGGACTAGATGGTGTATGAAGGGCAGCTAAATCTCAGCATCGCTACCGAGGAAGCTCTTCAAGCAACGAGCAATCTCTTGTTCTGACGGGGGGTCGCCAGTGTCAATTTCGTCTTCCCACCAGAACTCCTCACATTCGTCTTCAAAACAGAGTGTTCTTTCGATCTCCTGCTGACTTGTTACCCGCAGGCACATCCCGCGGTCGTCCTCCCCCAAATGTTCTTCTTGGACTAATCTCTCGTCCCGAACATCGCTCTCGACCGAGGTTCGGGAGGGGTCCCTCGAATGCGCCTCCGTCTCCTCAATCTGACAATTTTCAAAGCAGAGCAGATTGTAAAACCCTCGCACTGTGACGATACTGCCGTCATCCTGCACAATGTCGACATGGTCCACTGCAGCTTCCGTTTTCTCCAAGCAAACGGAAGAAAACTCCGCGGCCTGCTTGCCTTTCCTGTGCCTGGTCTTCGTCGAATCTGGCGTTCTCAAGGATCTAGAAAGCGTAGTCACTACGTGCTTCTTGCCCGTTAAGCTCACTTGGTTTCCAAGCAACGAGCTTAGCTCTTTCACCTCAGGAAGAGTTTCGTCTTCGGCCTTCTTTGAAGCAGCAACACACTTATTTTGGCCCGGGTCCATCCCTGCAATGCTGGTCAGCCCAAGACGTTAGAGCGGAAAGCTGAAAAAAAGTAGTAACTTCCCCTTTCCTACGCCTCGGCAAGCCACAAAACAGGAACGAAGCCCGAACAAGAAGTGATTGAAAGGAGTCATCCCTCTATTTATTGGCAGAGAGAATTCCACCGCCGTGCTTTTGTACGGTTAAGAGCAATCTGCGTACAAAGTACAAAAGCTGCCACCCTGTGGCCGTCAAGTCATTTCGTGTCCTAACACCCACATTGAAAGTCCTCGCTCTTCTGAAGGGCATGGTAACCCGGTGCCCGCGGCATAGCTGGGTAGGTATTTGGCGGAGTGCACAACCTAATCTTTAGTCGATGGCTTGGGGCTCGAGCATGCTCCCCGGGAAAATTTGGATTTTTTATGGTGGCAATACCCCCGAATTTAAATCCTCAACAAACCCAGTGGCAAATGACAGGCAGTCCAAAAAAGATTGAAAAATGTTCGGGAATTCATTACAATGATCAAGTATGCGCTAAAGTAAATTACACAAGCCATGAAGTAATGGGCAGCGCCTCCTGTAGAGTCGATCGACGCGCGACTCCAGAGTTTAGGTCTGCGTAAATCTACGTTCACCGGTACAGTTCTTCCACCAACGATCTCCATCGGCGCTTTCGCGGCGAGGGTAAGGAATAATCAAGTTCGAAAATCCTACGTCGAAAAATACACACCCGCTGTAACTGACGGACCGCGGGCCCGAGTGACTCCGTTAGAGAAATGTCTGGAATGAAACTTGAAAATGTACATCTGTTTTACATTCAGCCTTAAACACCTCCGGCGAATGGAAGTTGGGAAGAATGAGATTCAGTAAAGCCCATTGTAATCGAGCGGGATTTTCGCAATCTTAAGACAAGCTAATGACATGACAAACTTGGTTTTGAACACAGGAAAGGCCAGGAAGAGAGGAAGAGGCTGCTGGAATGAAACACACTTTGATCATAATCAGCTCAGACTAGAAAGATTCAGTGTAGTGACCAGCGTCTCTAGAACTAAAGAGACCTCTCTCTTCCGTATGGCAAAGGAATTATGCATTGTTCAAAAATGTGTTATTCTGGTGACTCGTTGAAAGAAACTTTCGAGAGAGGGATGTGTCTGCTAGAATTGCTTTCTTTCGCGCTCATTCTGCACACGAAGCCGTTGAGCATTAAGGGTGCACCTCCGCACTTTGCCGCATCTGCCTTTCAGCCTAACATACTTTTCCGATGAAATGGCGTGAAAACTGAGAAAGTGCTACTAGCTACAACGCTACTAGATCTCATCTAACAAGAGACGCATAAACAACGTCCGTCTGGTCAGTGTGAGCTACGTGTATGCTACGTGTATCGATAGTTCCAATTGCTCGTGTCGGACAGGTTCATCACGGAGAACTTGCACTAGGAGCAAGTTTGAAAATAAACAGTTTTGAAGTAGCGTGCTCTTGATTTGAACGGGATTGGCATGGCACACACTTCTCATCCGTAAGCTCCAATAATAGTAACCGGCCTGATGTTTTTTGTGCCTCTTGCCGGATGTACAAGCTGATCCCTCCGAAATGATCCCAAAAGTTTTATACTACATTATGGCCAGAGGAAGAAATCTTCAGCGGCAATAAAGGCCTTGTTACACTGACCCCTCTCTTTGTACTTGGCGAAAAACCTTGGCCTACAACAAAATCGTGCCTTTTTCAAATAAAGGAAAATGGTAAATGTCAATGATAGCAGACAAAGGCTTTGACGCGCAGGACATGATAGCCACGCTTGGTCTTATGGTGAACATCCCAATCATGAGAGAAAAAGGTTAGTTACGTGAAGCGAATGTCCTTCTCACTCGTCGAGCTACGAACGCTTAACTTAACTGCTGAACATTTACCTGAGCTTTATGTTGCTATGGCATCTGTAACCAGAGTGATAGCCTTTTTCTTTTCCTACCGTCTGTCTCTTTGCACGTCTTCTTTCTGGTTGTTCTTTCCTCTGATTCTCCATTCTTTTTTTCCCAACCTTACTTCTCAGTCTGTCTGACGAGTCACGAAAGTGGGCCCAGCTTTCCCAGACACGTGTTTCCCCAACCCCACGCTAGGCAGAGTGGAGGAATGCCAGGAGTCACCAGCTAGCTTTTTGCTGAGTACACAAACTGTCCACTTTACATCGGAGAGCTAGAGTCCGTATTCACGTGAAGCGAGCCAAAAACTTTTGCATGCTCTTATTGAGTCAAACCACTAACTTTGGTTGGCTCGATTACTTTAGTTCAGAATTGGACCATCTGCGGCATGCATGCTCACAACTTTTCAGCCTCCATTGGTCATTTGAGACTTCTGTGCATCACTACTTTGATGTAAGGAATGCATGCACACCTCACAGGCACAGGAAACATAAGCATAAACATAAAAATAAAAAAAAAAGCCATGAAGGAAGAAAATTGGCAGGAGTCCTAAAGAAGAAGAAGAAACCAAGCTGGATTTTGGGTTTGGGCCATGACCACATTTACAGCTGGCAGACAAGAAATTCCCTTCAAAGAGCAAATACAAACTTAAACACGCTAAGCAGAGAAGGTAGAAGAAGGAGACAAATGCAGGAGAGAGCAGTTTCAGAAACAGAATAGGAGAAAGTGAAGCAAAGCTCGAAACCACTACTTAGTTCTTTGTGCAATCATCGTAGAAGATCCCCTGTGACGAAAGGGTCACGTCCTCCCTCAGCTCACACTCGCACAATATTCGTTCCCGGACCGCATCAAGTAGCAAAATCTCACCCCTGCAGGCCCGTGACACCCAGGTGAACCTGAACTTGAGCGCAGTGGTTGTGGGCTTTTTTTCAGATCGACGCAGCTGTTTCTGAGTGTGAGAAATGAGCAATCCTCAGAAGCAATCTTCGGGTTGCAAGTCCCGGTCATACAATGATCTAGTGAAGCACTCAAAAAAGTTCAGGTGTGGATGGACAAACAGGGAAACATGATATGTTTTGACTCCACCACTGCCTCACTGCTCCACCTTGAAGTCGTAGTTGTCTATGGTTTCATTCTTTTTTCTTGGCCATGCATCAGGGGAGCAAGTTTAGCCACGGTTGAGGATGAGCCATCACTAACCAACATTTCCAGGAAGGGTTTGTCAACAGCATTCTTGCATCGCCCAACATAGCGAAACTTTGAAGCTTTAATTCATTGCACGCGTTCAGTAATAAAATTAGAACAACGGCCTTCATTCCGTAGTACGCTGCTCGATATGGAACGTGATGCCTGGATGGACGGCATTGAAGGCGATGCGAGCATAGGGGTTTCCAGTTGGTGGCACTAAACATTATGGATATTTGTCAGACAGTGGCAGTGAAGAAACTCAAACGAATGTTCAGAATGGCAACTTGCAACTCAGATTCTTACTTTGTGTTTGCCTCCTGGTTGCAGCACAGGTTCCTTGTGTCCAATCTCAACCAGCCAGTCATAAAAGATTGTGTCAGGGCAATCTTCCTTGGGCATATCATAGCCCTCTTGTCGTCGTTTTTCATATAGCTGCAGTGTATCAGCCAAGTGCTGGTGTTTTGTGGCTTGTGGAAAATTGTCACCCATGTGTAGCCTCCACTTTTCTTGTCCCATTTACTTTTTTTGCCCAGCTGCTGATACACCATAAAAAGTCACATGTCTTCAATTGATTGGCAGAAGAGAGGTCTCGCACATGCTGATATTCTGCTGTGGCTGAATGACAGACTTCGTCCCACTGACGTCGACTCCTTCATCAGTGCAGAGCTCCCTAGTCGTGATGGTGACCCAGTGCTGTGCAGCATTGTGAGGAAGCATATAATACACCAACCATGTGGCAAACTGAACTGAAGCTCACAGTGTGTAAAGGTTCGGAAGTGCACAAAACGGTATCCAAGAGACCTCATGGGTGAAACTTGCACCAACTGAGATGGTTATCTACTTTACCGTTGCAGACAGCCCTCTGACGGTGGCTACACAACCATTGTCCAAATGGACAAAAGTGATGGTTAGAAAAACAGCTCTAAGTCCATCAAGGACCTCTGCAAGTATGTTCACAAGGGCAGTAACCAAGTAGTGTTCAATATCGAGCAGCAGGGCCAACGTGATGAAGTTTCAAAAGTATCAGCTGAATCGAAAGATTTGTGAAAGTGAAGCAGCATGGAGAAGTTTTTATTTGCCCATTCAGCAGCTTTACCCTCCAATAGAGTCCCTCAGTGTTCACATCAAGGATGGTCAGCAGGTTTACTTCACGGAAAGCAATATGTCTGAGCTTCCGAGATTGACTTTGAGAGCATTCTTTGAACTCTGTCGAGGAGACAACTTTCCAAACACTTTACTGTGAAGTACTGTAACAATAAGCTCCGCTGGTCGATCTCTCTCTCTCTGTCGACCTCTCTCTCTCTCTTATCTGCTTTGTGTTTCGCCCTGTATTTGCATTTCTACTTTGCCTTGGAAATGAAGCCTTGGTCGCTCGTGTCAATGGATTACCCTCTAGATGAAGCGAGAAGTTGGTTCGTATGTTGGCAACTGTCCATTACTGTACAGTTTAGGGAAGATACGATTCCTGTGTGCATGAATCATAAATGTCATCCTATAAAGAGGGAGAATTAAGCCTTTGGTTTCAGAACAGAACACAACGGAAGAGGAGATTCAGAGAATAAAACAAGCCTTGAAGTAGTGGCAAGATTGTAGTCTAACCCCTTGAAGAGCTCGGACAAATTTAAACACTCGCTCGCCTGTTGTCTTTTGAACTGGGTGTTTGTTACAGTACGTCGGTACCACTGATGGGTTTGAACTAATCAAACTTAATTGGCAGAGAAGGAAGGGGCCCAACCTCATTTGTAGACCTCAGCCAATTCCAGGAGCAGCATTGTGCTTCTTTCCCGGAGGCTTGCATCCTAACAGGATTGCTGGAGGACGAGACACATCAAAATGCAACCCTGGAGGTCGAGGAAGCTGCTGCCAGGTTCTCTCCTGCCATGTTGAGAAATGGATTTTCCATCATGTCGGTCACATTTTGTCTTGGGAAAGGCTCCTGTTGGATGTCCATCAAGAATCCCTTGCAGAGGATGCTCTCCGTCGGGTGCAACGCCCAAATCCTGCCATTGCAGCCGGTTTCAATGAAGGCATTTTCATTCAGGCGTTGCTCCTTGTTAGTGCTCCTCCTTTTGGAGAGCAGAGTCATTGACTTCGGCGAACATCCTCTTGATCGTAACGGCTTACCATCCCAGCGCAGAGAACGAGAGTCACGCATGTCTACAGAGGTGTCTTGCGAAACCGGTTATGGCTTTCATAAATTAGCGCTGCACGTGTAGCAGCATGAACCCCTCTTGGTCGCAGACCAGGACACCGCCTACCGTGTACAGGGGTCGGACAGCTTCCCCAAGCCAAAATTCCAAACTTTTTCCAGACCTGCTACAGATTTTCCAAACTTCAAGTTTTCCCTAAGAGAGGGGTGACCTATTACACTGACCTGTATGATAAGCATGCTATGAGAAATAGGAGACCGAGAATAGATTCCGTAGAGAAACCACACTATTTACAATATACAATAGGCAAGATCGAAAGTTATGAGCTTCTGAAGAGTTTGAGCTCGTCGAGCAACTCCTCGGCAACTGGTCTTCTGCTTCCTTTTCTTTCGCTGAGCGCCGAAGTGCATTCGACTTAGACAGGACATATCGCTCGAGTTCTCGGCCTCTTCAGCCAACTCATCATCTGACGAGTATAAAGCTTAAATGCTGGCCACCAGCCGCTTCCGCTTGGCTCTCAAGCTGTCAATCTCATCGGTCTCTCCCATGTTGGAGACATCGAACGTTTTTGAACATACGATACACCGAGCTCCCGATCAGGGGAACAAATCCGCAGCCAACCAATCCTTGCCCTTCGAATCGGTGAGCCATGTTTCTGAAGAAAAAAGAAAAAAACACTTTCCTATAATTTCTAAAGCGACAGACTGGCTCGGGGCTGTGCTCATAGCCCACTGCAGCTGAGGTTGAAAAAACGAGGGGAAGGAAAAATAGCGGCCCTATTATTACAAGGAAGAATGCCGCAGGTCCAGGTTTTTCAATGGAAAAGCGTTGTGCGGATGTTCAAAAATATACGCATGTACGGCTTGAGTATTTCATGTGCAGCTCGAGACTTGAGTTGTCGCGACACTTCATCAAGTACAGGCACAGTATAATGCGTTGGTTTCAACACGTTCGCACTTTCACTGGCCTCAAACATGCACGCATTTTAGCGTGATATCCTTGCGTTCGAATTTGGGGTTCGGTCAAGATTCGATGAAATCCTCGCCGGATTCGAATCTATTCGAGGTTCGACGGGTTCCTTTGGGCCCCAAAAAACACCGTCAGTCGGTGGTGCAGCGAAGCACTTTTTTTCTTTGGATGAGCTAGTGATTTGGCCCCTGACCTCGAGCTCAATATGTGCTATTTGAGCCAAATTTCCATACTTTTTCCAAACATCAGGCCTCTTTGGGGCTTTTCCATACTTTTCCACGTCTGGAAAACCAAAAAGATAAATTCCAAACTTTTTCCAAACTTGCCAAAACCCGTACGCACCCTGCGTGCATTCTTGCGTGCAATCTTTCGTGCAATCTTGCAGAACTCCAAATGACTCCGTGAAATCATGTTTCTTCATGCACTTGGGTGCAACTGTTTTGTCAGTAGTTTCCTTGCAAAGCTGAAGAAGGGAGACATTGTTATGGCAGTTCTGTCTTTTGGTATTGCGTCACCTTCGCTCTTAGGAGGCCGCACTACTCCCTTAGTGTTCAAGCTTCCCTGAAACTTGACCCGCAGGGAGACACCAATGTGCAACGCCAGCAAGGGGGCGGGTGCTGCTCGTGGGCTCAAGGAGAGCAAACTGATTGTCTGGGATGAGTGCGCCATGGCACATTAGCTGGCACTTGAAGCACTTGACTGTACACTGTAAGACGCTCGTGACAACATAGGATTACTATCCATTACAGATAAGTACGGCGGGATTGTTCAGCACCTAGAAGAACAACACAGTTGTAAGTAAACACAATTGGATCACCAATTTACGGATAAAAGTTGGCTGCCGGAACTGGCCATCTTGGCTCCGCAAAATGACCTGGTCAGTATCTAGAAATGGCGTCTATTCATCTGGGCTTCGCGCGAAACAAGGTGAGGGACGCCCCCAAGCGCGCGAAAGTCGAAAGTGTGCGTAATCATTGCAACGTTACATGACATATGTACTTGCAAAACTATCTTGCACACTTGCAGAGAAAGCTCTGGCTTCTCCGTCTCCTCTATCTTTCTCGTTTTTCGCAATGTCAAAGTCTCACCGGAGCTGTGTGGTTCCTAATTACCCAAGCAGACGAGATAGGTGTAATTGGGGCTTGTTTCCTGGCGATGTTGAGGTTGGTGGTAGGCGTCTTTATGTGAAGCGCCGTCTGTGTGGCACTTCAAACTGTCTCAGGTTTGTCCGGCTGTTAGCCTTTCCCGTTTTCTTAGAGCATGTAGAGATAGCGACAGGAGACGTGCTTTGAGGACTCAAAGGCTACAAGAAAAATCCTCGGAAAAACGTCCCATTGTCGTCGAGCTCTTTGTGCTTGCTCCTTTCATTTCGTGAACGGAGCCTGCCGGCGACTATCGCCGAGGTGATATTCCAGTGGTGGATTCAGCCCAAGACTGACCGGGGGGCACAAAGAAAATCCAGCTGGGGGTCTGGGAGGAGCTCTAAGCTCCCTAGCGGGGTCCGGGGCAGCGCCCCGGGAGCTTTGCAAATCAAGCACTTTTCAGGTCACAGAAGCCCGATTTTTAATTGATTCAGGCAGATAATTAGCACTGTACTGCAGCAATTCCTTGTGCAGCTAAAGGTAATGTACT
>JAOWAR010158367.1:0-10683 GCA_028571005.1 Clathrina lutea
AATTTTGAGTGCGCATGACCAGGATCCGGCCAACATGGACGCCTGAAAAGTTCGCTGGATCAACTCGATATGTCTTTTTCATTATGACACACACACACACATACACACATACACACACACAACGAAATGAAACGGGCCTTCCGCCGCTATTGTAACATTTTACTTTCCTCACTGACAAAGGAACTTTCCTCTGGTACAGCGTTGTTTTGGATCACTTACTTACACATACACACACACACAAACACACACACACGTACACACACACAACACGGACACACACAAACAGGCACACACACACACACACACACACACACACACACACACAAGCGGACAGCCTTGCCCCCTCACTCACCAGTTGCCACAAATCCACCTTCATTCCCTCGGTCATCGTTTGTGTGCCACCAGCGGAATTAGAGACAGACAGTTGAGATCGCTTCGACGACGTTCATTGACCCACGACAGAGAATCTTGAGCTCAACGCGCGTGCAGAGCTGGACAAATATGCGAAAAGAAGAGGTTAGTCACAGAGCAGCCGAGTAAGACAAAGTTTGGATGGTTGAAGTTTCAGCGTTTACACTTGCATGTCAACACACAGTGGTAAAGAGTGCAGAGTACAGAAAAGAAAAGGAAGCAGGCTTGATCCTGCAGCGATCAACTACAACAGCTGAAACTTGATGACGCAGTGATTTAAATATCGATTCAGGGACGGCCTCCCTACTAGGGAAGACATAGCGAACAAGAGTTTGGTGTGGCCACGAGCGAACACTACCAAAGGAAGAAGACGCTTTTATGATTTGTATGCAAGCATTGATGAAGATGGACCTCGGGCTATCTGAAACATAATCTGAGATTTCTCGGCCCACCAGGTAAAACAGGCGTCAGGCAGAAGTTGCCAATCCAGGCGGGCTCCAAGAAAGGGTCTTAAATGCGCTAGCGTTTTCTAATGACGTGTGTGAATCTAGGCGGTGTACCAAAACCTGCTTAAACTGGCCTGATGGCGAAGGCGCTGCCAAGCCCAAACCGTCGTCCCTCCTTTTCAAAAACCGTCACCTATTTTTCTCCGGCTTCTATAAGGCAGGTCATCTTGGCTACGGTAGAGAAAAAAATCTGATGACACGGTAGCCATGTAAGAGAGGCCAGATCAATCTCACTCACTCGCAACTTGACTTCCCCAAGCCTTTAGCTTTGGGAGTAACAAATCTATGAAAATGAAACTGGCCTCTCGTCATTTAGTAGCCTACGCTTCAATGTAGGGCTAAAAATCCCCACGGAAGGATTTATCAAACTCAAAACAGACAAAACCACCACGCACTGCAAGGGCAAGCCTTGCCAAACAGCCCTGTGGATAAACACTCAATGCTGGGCAGGCCGCGTACTGATCCTGCCACGGAGAAATTCACTACAGGCCTCGCCCTTGTCTTAGGGAACACGAAGGCAGTGGTGAATATTGGCCGGCATTACTTCCACCTCCGGTAAGGTAAGATACACGGAACGGCCAGCAGTGCAACATAAAATAGTTCCTCGCACTGCAGAGAATTTAGCTTAAATCTGTACTAAGTAGTAAACAAGAGCTTTCGAAATTTCAATCAAAATCCTTTGATAAACAATAGCGAAGCACATGTACTCGGTGAATGATGAATGAGCTTGCCCACCTTGGGATAAACGTTGGCCGCCAAAGGGGGAGTACCTGCGTACACTCCTAAGGTGTCTGCCCTCCTTCCGCGAAGCAGGAAATTAGTCCTTGCGACTTCGCGATCGGCACAAGCTCTGATGATAAGGCGAATTCGTTGATCCGGCGGAAGGCGAGCCCCCTGTCGTGCCGACTGTAGAGAAGGATTTCGATGCACGACTCTCCCTCCGCCAAAGCCAGTGGCGGTTTAAATGCTCCTGTCCCAAACACACTGGCAGAGGGAAAAAGATTGCCTCATGTTATAGCTACAACGATTGATTCATGAGCTAGTAGCCTATGCAGTATACTCATAACCTCATCAATAAGCAAGGTTCGTCTCGTAAAGCACCAACATGAACGCTGTGACCTAAAGATATCTTCTTCCTCAGAGACAGCAAGCAAAGAAAGCAAAAAGCAACATGAACGCAGTAAACCTCCCCTGCATATCAACAACAAGACAGACTCACCTCGTAAAAGCACTGCGACGATCTGCTGTCGACAGAGAGCGGTATGATCTTTTCACGCGTACGACGAGGCCAGGATTGCGGGGCGATTGGGTGGGGTCTACACCTATCGGCGAAAACCGAAAAGCTTATCGGTGTTCAAAAAGAGAGGGGCCTATGTCAATCGCGACAGACTGACGGGTACTTCCACCAGCTGGGCAGCTGCGTGTGGCTGAGTTTGCAACGCTTCAAGTTATAAGTAAGGTTTGAAACAGCAAGATGTTAAAGTAGTAGTGCAACTTGGATGTTAGCTCTATTCATGAGTTGCCAGCCGGCGGCGCGGCAATGCATCAGCCCTCTCGACCTGAACGACGCCCTGCTCCTTGGTGACGCGCATGTTCACCTCAGGTGCGTGATGTATCTGCAAGTATTGTATTTTACATGTTATCTTACGCTCATTCGCCGTGGAGCCCCGCTACTTGTCCATAGTAGTTATCGCGCACCACGGTGTACGTGGCATAGCTTTCTCAACATTACTCATGTCATTTTCCCCGGAGGGTGTGCCTGCGGATAAATGCTTACCATTTCCTGACTGTACAGGGTGCCGAGAAGCAACCCATAGCGTTCAAATCTGTCTTGACTCAGATCAATCACTCCATTTGCAGACTGGCTCCTTGATCGAGGTATAAGTATGCAGTGCAGCTGCGAACACGGAGCACTTTCAAGCCGGGCCCGATCGTCGGCAGCCGGCGAGCGCTGGGCGCCAGGCTAGGTTACGCACCTCCGGGCATGCACACATATTTCACTGGACATTGACGTCATTAGGCAATCAAACCGCAGAACCATGTCATTTTCCCCGGAGGGTGTGCCTGCGGAAAATAGCCTACCATGATAATGAATAATTTCCTGACTTTATTATAATTACTACGGAGTGTGCAGGGTACCGTGAAGCAACCCAAGCGTTCACATCTGTATTGACTCAGATCAATCACTATTCGCAGACTGGCTCCTTAACTTGATCGAGGTATAACTATGCAGTGCAGCTGCGAACAGAGCTACGAGCACTTTCAAGCTGGGCCCGATCCTCGTCAGACGGCCAGCACTGGGCGCCAGGCTAGGTCACGTGCCTCCTGCTCCGGGCACGGTGCACATACATGTTTGCAGATCGCTGGACACTGACGTCATTAGGCAATAAGATAGCATGTACGTGTGGTAGCAGAAGCCAGCAACCCGGAACGTTAATCTACAGGTTCGGACGAAACCAGCCTCCGCACAACCAATTCCGAGAACGCAGCCGCTCGATATGATCTGGAACTTGTGGAAGAGAAGGTCCCAAGTAGGCTACGTAGTTCTGCACTGCAGTACAGGTACATTTAATTATTTGTCGACATCGGTGATACATAACCGGCTGCTTCGTAGAGCTACAGTCCTCCAACAAGGCTGCTCTCTAGTACGGACTGATCGACGGAACCGGATCATGACGCCACTCGTGAGGGTGACACAGCTCCTATCCGCCATATGCATACGTAGTGGTTACATCACCTCGCACTGGTAGGCGAGGGTTTTGTTGTAGAATGTTTTTAAACGGCGAAAAGTTCCTTCAGAGCCGAAAGAAGAAGAAGAAGCCTCTGCTGCTCTACAGAGACAAAAAGAAAAATTACCTGCGAACTATGATCCTGAGCTGATCGAAAAGTTGATGGAGGACCTTTTGCCAGAGATGATCGAAAAAAAAAGGAAGTAACTGGCATCTTGCTGTGACCACTTTGCTTCAAAGCAGCGAAGATGCACCCCGAGCTGACAGACGTTGGACGCGTCCGTGAATTCATCGCTGATGACGCAGCTCCAGGTCAAGTTTTCTAGCAGCTCTCCCCTTTGATGTTCCACCACTGAGTGTAGAAGGCTTCGAGCATGTGTTCCTTTGCCTTCACACTGGTGTAAATGCGTTTCCCGTGAGCCGCAAATTGTCCACCTCTTCTACTCCGCCGGAGGAAATACATAAAGTCTAAGGAGAAGAACAGGTCAAATTGTGGGCATGCTCTTTCGATCACCATAAAATATGTATTCGGTGAACTTACGTATGAGAGAGGTCCATTTCCTAAAGGCCAGGCCTTTTATGGCCCGATAAGAAAGTTGTCGTTGCTAGCGCAGAACTGTCCCCGCTGGCCTCCACGAGGTTGCGCTGTTTGGCAAAGAGAACGACTTAATTGCTTTCAACACCAGCCCTCGTACTATGTGCAGCTTCGCTGTCTCATCGGGGCTTAGATTGACTACGGACACCTGAAAGCGTTCGCAGCCCTTCACCCAAACGCTTCCACCCGAACCGTAGCCACCGTGTGCGAGGCAATGGCGAGGGGATTTTAAGAACGTTGTCATTGCTGACGTTTCGCCCGAGCTAAACTGACACCACGCGCGTCCAGTCATCCTCCTTTCCTGAAAAGGAACACTCTTGTTTTTCTGTGAAGGCTCTTTCTTTCCAAGAAGAGGAATCCGACCGCAAATTCACGCCCTTCTTTCACGCGTGTAACAAAAGTACAGTATACTGTAGTCCTTTCCCGTTGCGACTCCTTTATATTTTTTACTGAGAAATTGTATTAATATAATAAATATAGTCAAAAGCATAATACACTGTGGGATGAAAACCATGTACACCGCATTCACACAGGAGAGTGGAATAGCACGCAAAACACAAAGGAATCAGTCGTCCTCAGGCAAGGATCAGGAGGCCCCAAAACACACAGCAGTGAAGTCTGGAGCATTCACGTGGGTGCGGTCCAGCTGATTGGCCTCAAGAACGCGTTGCATCCCTCAGCTGGCTGTGGTGCAGCGCAACACAATGCTCAGGCGCTGTCGCCAGTACTGGCTAAATGTTGCCACTGACCAGGGTGTCAGCCACAGGTATGTTGCTGGCATTCCACACGGAGCCAAGGACAGCTGGGCTGTAACGCTCCGATTTAGCGGCCTCGGCGCTGTCCGCTGCATAGCCCGACGTGGCCGCAGCTTGTTCGACAGCAGCTTGAGACTGCTTGGATACCACGGTCACATCAGCGATCCCTGGGTGGCTCTCACGGAAATTGTGGAGGAGGAGATCACCTCCGCCCTGCCGAAAGTCAGGCCATCCCAGGGCTCCTCTTCGACTGCTATGCCACCGGAGATCGCCATGTGGCGCATGGTTCGTCGGAGGTGGCTGTACCCATGGATGGCTACCCCATGCAGACGGCAGATATGGAGGTGGTCGTCATCAAGCGCCGATTCTGTCGTAAAGTTATGGAGCAGCAGCACAGCCCTTGGAGGGTGGTGTCGGTTATAGAAAGCGGCAGCCACCTGCGCAATGAGAGACGCATCTCCTGGCTCAAAATTGTCAAGTCCGGGAGAGACGGAATTATTTTTGAAAACTGTTCGCCTCGCTTCGGATCCACGACGTTAACTTCGGTCCACTTTTTCCATGCTGGCCACTTGCGACTCAAATGAAGCATTTTTGGCCCCAAAAGCTTTCAATTGGAAAATTGCAACTGGCTTATTTAAACCAGTTTAGCTCGGCCTTCAACCAGGTCTGAAATAGGGTACAACCGGTCCTAGTGTAACCATTGCTAGTATATAGTTCTCTTAGTACATGTAGTTCTCTCAGCTCAGATTTCGTATGACCATCACTAGTAATTCTCTTAGCAGTTCTCTCAGATCATCTCAGTTACAAAGGATATAGGCCTGAAGTGTCTGCTTGTCCGGCATTCGACTCATTTCTTGTTCCATGCCTGCTGAATTCACTTGCAGGAGTAGCTGAAGACAACTAGAAGGTGATACCACTTTTCCTTTTCTTTCTTCTTCTGTTTTCTCCTTTACTTCTTTTCTGGGAGTGTGCCTCTGTCCAGAATGCAAACGCCTTGGGAAGACGGGGAGGCGCTGACAGTTCCGCTTAAAATATTTTAAGGTTTTTTTCGTTCTTATGCATTGTTTGGTCTTGTCTTTCTTAGGATTAACTTTCCAAGTCGGTTCCAGGCAGGGGACTGGCGATGGTTGTGGGAGCCAGTGTTACGCACTAATGCTGAATGAAATGTGTATGTTTTTTTCATCCAACACGGCTCTGTCCGGCGTTTGGGTAATTAGGATGCTATACTAGGGCCTTGGTCAAATTGGCTAAAGTATCTGGGCTCCTGGAACTGGTTGAAACTCGATTCCATAGCCGGGGATGAACAGCCTGAATAAAATCTTAGAATGATCATTTGGAATTAGTAGGGCACTCCGCACGTCGGCTTTTGTAGCTTACCCAAACCGTACAATCAAGACAAGCACGCAACGGTTTGGCATCCAAAACAACCAACACGAGCACGCGAACTGTAGCATCCGAAACATCCGAAGTCATTTCGGAAAAACTGGAAAGGGCGTTTCGGAAACGTCTCCAGCGCTTGCTTGATTACCCCAGACCTTGAAGGTCCGAGGGATTGCGTGAGCCAATCGAAGTTGGAGACTTGCTTCCTACCCCTTTCTTCGCTTGGCACGTAAAGAGCCTTATGTCTGAACCTTCCGAACAAAGAAAATTGAGCCGGTCTTAAACGTCAGTCTGCTCACGCCAGGCGTCGAACCCTCGTGGCCATGACACCGCCAACCCATCAGTTTCAGGTCGAAATTCCTGCTGTCGAGCTGAATGCTACATTTTCGGGCCTCGGATTAGGACCGTGGTATTCCTCTTCCGACTTTCGATTTGCAGAGCCTGTCCGTCGACATTTACCGACGGTCCCTACGCTTATGCAATATTAATTCTCTCTGCCGTTGAATTGTGGCTTGTAATTCAGAAGGTCAGAGGCATATTGCTTGCCACCCGCTGTTTCGGTTTAAAGAAGGAAGATCGCCTGTAGAGCTATTGCTTTTATCCTTGGACGATTGAAGCTTGGACGAGGAAGAAGTATAGCTCTTCTGGGTCTAGACCTAGATCTCCTACGACTCACTCTGGCTTGAGTAATAGTGCGATACCGGTGGAGTGGAAAGAGAAGGACTGGGTGCAATGTATACGTCGGCCAGCAGCTGCCAGTTTCATGGCCGGGCTATTACCGGTTAAGAATTTTTCTTTTTCTCTGCTCCTCTCCGGATTCTGAGCTTTTTATTGGGAAAAACTTACTTACTCCTTTAGTTTCGTGGTGGAAACTGAGCGCAAAACTTACCGGTCGTGCCGATCCGCCCAACTCTTTCTACCAGGACTGTTGGTGCTGGCAAAGGTCATAAACCGGTCAGAAACTTGGCACCAGTTGCTCTAAGGTACGGAGACGAGTACCATGAAATATGGTGCGGTGTTTCATAGTAAAAAGCGATCAAATAATGTCGTTGTTTCCCATTTCAGATGAATTAACCCCTTGGGGTAATTGTTGACACTAAGAAAGAAGGGCATTCTTGCTTTTAAAGCGCTGATAGACCCTATTCAAAACAAGCCAAAGAAGAAACTGCACATAAAATCTCCTTAAGGTTTCAGAGATAATGTTGAAGGAATTGGTTCCCAAAAGTATTTTCTCACTGCTGACTTGCTTTTAATGGTTTCGGCACCACTTTCCAGTTTGCAGGAAGCAAGCGAAAATGTTAAGAAAAACCTTTTTTCCTAGAAATTGCTATGTGAAAAGAAAAATCCACTTTCCGCGGTTGCATATAAATTGGGGTTCAAACGCTCAAAAAGTTTGCCGAATCCGGGTAGTTTCGGATATTTCTAATGTGTAACGGGCACCCCGGTTAGTTTCCACGGCCGTAAAAGTGGTGGAACAGATCAATTTCGCCATGGTAACTGAGGCAAAAAATCCGGTGACAACAATACTAGAAAACGGTGGAGCGGGTATGTGAAAAATACTTGCGGTCATTTATTATTGTCTATTTTAACAGTTAGCCTTCGAGCGTAACGCTTCATTTGGTGTCAGTCCGTGCTGGGAATATGCTGGAAACGTGTGGACAGCTATTGATAGCTCGAAGCCCTTCACGCAGGGAGGACTAGTCAGACGCGGTCTTCGCATATTTGATCGCATGACGAGCTTCGGTGCTAACCCCTACTGATAAGCTCAGACAAAAGCCTGCCAAACAACACATTGAACTCCACGGTTCAAGTATGTGTTGTAAAGGGTCTAATTTCTCAACCATGAAACCGTGTGAACTTCGCACCGTGAGCCGGGTACTTCGGGGACGGGGATTCCCCGTTTCGGCCCTAATATTAAGGCACTCTCCGGTCGGGTGTCTCAAACGATGACTGAACAAGAAACAAACAAGTTTTTAAAAATCTGTAGCTTCGATTTGACCAAGGTCAAGTGTTGAAAGTTTCGATTCGATCGGTCCACGAATGACTGAGCAGTGATGTAACACTGCGGCAAAATCTTAGTTTCCAGAAACGAAGCTTTCAATTTCTCGTCCCTGAGGACCCGACCCAGTGGAGTGAAGCTTTCCTCCTCGATTTGTCCCACCTTCAAACAGAAATATTCGTTGAAAAAGTCACTAGCCGGAAGAAGGTTATCTTTCAGAGGTAGTTTCAAAAAAGATCGCAACAAGCTAGACACGGAGGGGTGAAGTCCCTTAAACGGATGAAATAATGTCACCATTACACACATTTCCGAGTCAAAACTCGAAGATTTGCAGTAAGCCTCTAGTCCTGGGGATGTGCTGTGGATGTGGACTCTGCGTTTGGAGCTCGCGCCCGCTTACTCCGCCTTAAAATTGGCATATTTTACAACAAAAGTAGTCAATGCTGAGAACAACACTTTCACCAATCGGATCATGGCGGAACTCAAAGTCTCTTTTGCGAAGCTTTCCTTGCAACTGACAGCTCCAAACCTTCAGCTTTCTTCGTTTTGAGCATGGCGGCGACACTCGATGATACTCGGAGAGCTGAGGACACGCTTTACCTCTCCCTCTTTCTCTGTCTCCCCAACTCCCTGTTCCCCTCTCTCTGTCCCCATTTTTCTCTCCCCCTCTATACCCCCTCTCTCCCTCCTCTCTCTTTCTTCCCACCTACATCCCCCCCTCTCCTCTCTCTCGCCCTGTCTCTCCCCCTTTACCTCCCTCTCCCCTCTGCTCTATTCTCTCCCCTCTCTCTCACTCTCCTCTTTCTCTCTCCCCTTCTCACCCCCTATCTCACTCTCTACCTCTCTTTCCCCTCTTTCGCCTCCTTTTTCTCCGCTTTCCCTCCCCTGTCTGTCCCCCTCTCTACCCATCTCTGTCCGCCTCTCTCCGGCCTCTCTTTACCCCCTTTCTCGCCCTCTCTCTTCCCCTTCTCTGAACCCATTTCTCCCTGTCTTTTCCCCCCTCTCACCCCCTCTCTCCACCCTCTCTCTCTCTCTCCCACCTCTCTCTCCTCCCTCCTTCTGTAACCAGTCTCTCTCTCTCTCCCCCCCCCACCCCTCTCTCTTGCTCCTCCTCTTTTTCTCTCCAACCTTACCTTCCCGGTCTCTCCGCCTCTCCTTCTCTCTCTCCCTTTCTCCCTCCTTTCTCTGTCCCCTCTCTCACCGGCCTCTCTCTACCATTCTCTTGCCCCCATCTTTCCCCCTCTCTAAACCCCCTCTTTCGCCACTGTCTTTCCCCCTCTCTCTATTCCCCACCCCTTCTCACCTCCCTCCACCCTCTTGTAACAGCTCTCTTTACCCCGTGACTCTCTCTTCTCTCTTTCCCTCCGCCCTCTCTTTCTCTCCTAGTCTCCCCCTCTCTTTTGCATGTCTTACCAGTTCGCTCTTCTCACTCTCATTCTCCCCCTCTCTTTCCCCTCTGTCTCTCCCCATCTCTTTCCCCCTCTTTCACTCCCAGGTCCGTCTCTCCCCTTTCTCTATCTCCGGTCCACTCTCTCCCCTCTCTCTATCTCTCTCCCCTCACCTCTCTCCCTTCTCTCTCCCTCTCTCTCTCTTTCACCCCCTGTCTCTCCCTTTTTTCTCTCCCCTTAAGTCTCCACTCTCTCTCTCTCTCCTTAACCTCTTCTTCCGCCCCTTTCTTCCCCTCTCTCCCCATCTCTGTTTCTCACCCCCTTTTTCTTTCTCCGACTCTCTCCCTCTCTCTTCCTCTCACCACACACTCTCTCTCTCCTGCAATCTTTCTCTTCCCATTCTCTATCTACTCCTCTCTTTCCCTCTCTCCCCCCCCCCTCTCTCTCTCTCCCTTCCCTATCTCTCTTTCTTCCCCTCCCTAATATTCCCCCACTTTCTCCCCTCTCTCCATCTCTCTTTCCCGTCTCTCTTCCTGCTCTCTCTCTCTTCCTCTTTCCTTCTTTCTCTCTCCCTCTCCTATTTCCCACTCTCTCCCTTCTCCCTCCCTGTACTCTCTCCCCTCTCTCTCTCCTCCCCCAGACTTCCTTACCTATCTCCATCTCTTTCCCCACACTCCCTCCTCTCCGTCCCTCCTCCTCACCCCTCTCTTCCACTCTCTCTCCTCATCTGTTTTTCGTCTTCCTCTTCCCCTCTTTCCCTCCCCTCCTCTCTCCGTCATATCTTCCTCTCCCCCGTTTCTTGTCGCCCTTTTGTCTACCCCATCTCTCTCTCTCTCACTCTCTCTCTCTCTCTCTCTCTCTTTCTCTCTCTCTCTTCCCCCCTGATTCTGATGTTTCTGGAACATGTGTGTTAGGGAGAA
>JAOWAR010158378.1:0-10680 GCA_028571005.1 Clathrina lutea
CACACACACACACACACACACACACACACACAAACACACACACACACACACACACATACACACACACACACACACACGCACACACATGCACACACACACACACGCACACACATGCACACACACACACACACACACACACACACGCACACACATGCACACACACACTTTTTCTTTGCTTTTTTCCTTTTCTTCGTGTATCATGCTCACCGTTCGTCTGGCACCTTTCTTTTTCATTATGACACACACACATGCACAAACACACATGCGCGCACACACACACACATGCACACGCACACGCACACACGCACACACACTCACACACACACACACACACACACACACAGGAAAAGCATATGAAAGATCTGAAACAGTGGGCACAAATTTGATGATTGGAGTTGTACACACAGTGATGATTATATGGGCAAACTGCAAGTAAACAAGTCATTGGCTTGAAAATCAGTGTGAACAACAGTCAGTGAAATATGTACAAAGCAGCTGAAGAGCAGTATTAGAGTTCATGAGAGAAGCAATGCATAGACATGATTTGATCCTGGCAGTTACAGAACCAGCACGTTGGGAAAAGCCACAAACAAAAGCCGTCTATCTGGCGAGTTAGCATGAAACACATGTACTGATTTGAAATTGGTTAGAACAGAAAACAAAACATGCATGCTAGAAATGATCATTTAGAGTGGGAAAAACGTAGCAAAGTTTTAGCGTGGCCATTGTGACCTGCTTAGAAGAAGACAGAGGAGGAGCCCTATTTAGAGAAGTTCATGGCCAAACACAGTTCACCTCGTGAAGAGAAAATGATCACCGGACACGAATGATTGTTGGCGGCAAGTTAAGCACGCTGTCTAAACTCTCGAGCTGCTTCAAGCTGTCCTTGGGTGTGACCATCCACAAGCGATCATCGAGCATTGCATCGCTGAAGAGTGATGCATCCGCTCTGGTGTTCCCCATCCACACACACTTGAGTGGCCGGCCATGTTTCGCTCTAGTTCTATCTGCCTCGCACAGCGCAAGTGTGCCGCTGTCGCCGATGGGGTTCCCAGCCAGTGCCAGGAGCTGAAGCTGCCGGTTGGATGTGAGGCCATGTGCAATGTCGGCAGCACCGCTTCCAGTAATCTGGTTGTTTTGCATGCTCAAGTCCATTAGTGTTGAGTTCTTGCGAAGACAGGCACCGATGACCGCCGCCTCAGCATCTCCAATGCCAGTGTTGTTCAGAGTTATCGACTTCAGAGTTGGGCATTTTGTCAGGAGCTGTGTCAGCAGGTTGTGGGCCTGGTGGATGTCGGGGTAGTGCTGTCTATTGAAAAGGCAGTTGTAGCTCAAGCTGATGAATGAGAGAGTGCTGGTAGGCAGCGAGAGCCATGCCACTAAGTGCTTGAGTGAAGCCGCTGTTAGGCGATTTCTGCGCAGTGAGATTGCCTCCAACCTGCACTTGTTCTCCGCAGACGAAAGATATTCAGTTAACGTCCGGACTCCCTCATCAGTGATGTCGTTCTGGCCGATGTCTAGAGACGACAGGTCTACATTATCCTGGATGCGCCTGGCCAGCCGTTTTACACCACGATCACCGATGCCTTGCAAGAAGAGAACGACCTCCTTGCAGTTGCTGACGGCAGCCTGTTCTGCTACGGGTTCACTGGCTGACAACATCTTGACCATACATTTGTCTGCCTGAGATACGCTTTCTTCGTTGGCATCGTCATTGCCAGGAGGGCAGCAGAGGTCGAATTCCCACTCATGGACTTCACCTTTCTCTACAACACTGTGGCCGAAGTCGATTCTCAGTCTGCTCTGTCTTGTGTCCATCGGTTCTGAGTTGCAAAGTCTGTCCTGGGAGAATTCGAGATTGTTGCCGGCAACTCGAAGGCAGAGGGTGCTGTGGTAAGTCCCAACGGTGCCATCATCGGAAGGAGAGGTGATGATGTCAGAGCTTTGAAGGACGATGTCCTGTTGGAGTGAAGCAAGGCAGTCAGCAACAGTAGAGTCGGACGCTTCGTTGAAGCTCACGTCCACCTCAGACAACAAGGTGTTGTGGCGGATGCTCTCGAGAACGACAGCGACGCCCTCGGATTGCAAACCATTGTCCATCAGCTTTAACTGTTTGAGACAGCAGTTAGTTGCTGACAAGGCGTTGCTGACAACGTATGCACCTTCTACTCCTAGTCCATTGGTTGAGAGGTTGAGGATCTTCAGGGTGCTGTTGTGCTGGAGGCCATCGAGCAAATATCTGCTTCCCTCAGCAGAAAGTTGATTGCCGCGAACAATAATCTCTTGCAGCGATGTGTTCTTGGATAGCAGGAGGCCTAGTGGTTTCCCGTCTGCGGGTCCAAGCTGGCAGAAACGCACATTGAGCACCTGAAGCTTCTTGCTAGGAGCTAGAACTTCGACGACAAGTTTGAGAGCATCACCAGACAGGCCTGGGTTGAAGGAGAGGTCAAGTTCCTTGACAACATGGTTATCAACAATTGGCATGCGCACCATGGCCCAAGCATGCTCAATTCCCATGTTGCAATTCCCTAAGCAGACGGTGTGGACAATGTGGCTGGCAGTGTTCAGGGCGCACAGGAGGGAGCGGATGTCACCTGGTTCTAGCTGTTCTTGGCTCAGATCCAAGCGTGGTGAAGGAAGAACGATCGCCGCCGCAGCTGCAATGTCAGCCCTGTCGGTAGCAGGTCGGGCTAGAGTCGCAGCAGTGATGCATCCCAACGCAAGAGATCGGGTTGAGCGGAAGAAGCGTGCTGCCTGTCTCGTTTTCCGAGCACATTCCAGCAATGTGCTGATCATGGGTTGAAGGTAGCAAACTGGAATAAGCTCAGAGAGGATAAGCCAGAACATCTCACAGTCATACACTGAGCACATGTTCTGCAGGCAGACTTGCACTTTCTGCAGTGGGCTTGGTGAGAGTGATACACTGCGTGCGGCGAAGTACTCCTGCAGGGAGAAATGCGGGAAGTAGTAGATGGCATCCTTCCTGTTGTCACGACAACAGCTTAGCAGGCCAAGTCGAGTGGCTTGTTGGGCGTTCTCGAACCATCCACGCTCAAGGAGTTCTTTCCGATCAAAAGAGTATCGGTGTTGCAGTATGCCTTCCCAAGCCAGGCTCTCCAGCATCTCCTGCGTTGTTTGAACTTCAGATTCTGGAGAGCTGTCCAAACTTGGTGAGCTGGTTGTGAAGCGTTCAATCAGCTGACGGATCAGTTCTTCATGTACAGCACCTGACGTTTGGGGCAAAGAAGTTACAGCTTGCTCAATAGATGCGTCGATGTCATCGGAGTCGAGGTCTACGTTGTTTGAATACATCTGAACAATGTACGCAGCGAGCAGAGGACAACGGAGGTTCGGGAGAAACTCCTTGCGCTGAATGTTGAGCGCTTGCTTCCAGCCTTGGTAGATGCGGCTGATCATGTCAGGTGATTGGTTTAGACCAAAATGGGAGGCAAGGCGGCGCTGGACAAACGCATCGACACGGCTGTCGTCCATCTCCATAATCGTGGCACATTGATCAGCCTGTTGCATGAATGGGTCTGCCTGGCTGCTGATACGGCTTGTAGCGATCAATGTACGGCCAGAGAACAAAGTGCCTCTCAGAAGCTCCCTGAGTGCCTCACTCTTAGCAAGAAACTGTGACATCTCATCAGCACCATCAAACAGAACAAGAACTTGTTCACCATGACCAGCAAGATATGAGCGGACTTCTTCAAGTTCGGCTGTAGTGAAATGGCCTGGCAAGTCAAGGAGACTCAACAGTGAGTCATACTTCAGCGTCCGATGGTCCCGTGCTGATATGCGGAAGACGAACTGATACTGGGCCATGACTTCCTGCAGTTCATCCAGCTCTCCGGTAACCTCTCCGCCAACCTCGGCTTCCAGGACGAGCCGTGACCATACGTATCCGAGCCGGGTTATCATCATACTCTTTCCAAAGCCGCTCCCACCCAGCAGAACACGCGTTCCGCTGCCCAGAAGTAGACGTGTGTGCATGTGACTCTTTGGCGCTTTGCTGGCACCATGAGAAGCGTTCGACTTCGGCAGGAATCGAGGCGGAGCTGCGAGCTGGTGGAGGTGGACGTACTGCGCCGCGCTGCGGCGGGAGGGCGAGCGCGCCGCGGCCGCTGTCACTCCGCCGTGGAAGTCCCGGCGCTGAAGGCCGCGCACGACCTTGGCGATACGACGCAGCTCCTCTGCCGACAGAGCGAGCATCTCCATGTCGACGTAGACATCGTCAAAATTTCCCGACAGCAGTCCGTTCTCGAGTGGCTGCCTCCTCGAACAGTGCCCGAACGCTAATATCTTCCGCAGCTTTTCGAGGGAGGGAGGAAGTTTACTCCAGCACGGCATATCCGACAAGTGGCGATCGCGATCGAACCCACCATTGGCTGCTGCAGTAAGAAACTCGTGGATAACGGTCGGGCTCTGGCGCCGCACATTTAGCACGAGATCTCGCACCGCATCCTGGTTTGGATCTGCCGTCCTGAAGTGTGCCTCCGCTCCACGATCCCCGTACACCCGCGGTGAATGGCGCGCCAAGCGCTCCATGACGAAATGGTAGCGATCAGGGACGTGCTGCACCAAGTCCTTGAACTGAAGTCGGAGGGTGAGCAATAACAGGTCCTTGTCTTGCGACGACTTGTGCCATATCTCATCCGTCGGCTCTCCGATTTTCGGCATTTTCTCCTGCGAGGCCGCCAAGTGGAGTTAAAAAGAACTGCCTTACCCTTCATCACCGCTTCAACACCTCGAACGAAGTGGCAAATGCGTCGAAATAGAATGTCTTCGGCCTCTTTTATAGTCTATCAGTACGGTAGGTCCCACGTGACTCCCGACTCAGGCACGTCTGGGATTAGGACCGTCCAATCTGATCCTGTCAAAGCGTACGCCGTTTTCGACAGAGCGACAATTTGCGTTGGTGCAATGTAATCGTATAGGAGCGAGGAAAAGGCGACCTGCGTTCGGACTAGTACGCCAAAGATCCAGGTTTGAAACTTTGCCAAGCGCAGACGATGTAAGGCCGGCTTCAACGTCGACAGCACGGTCCACATGACGATCTTTGCGGTGAAAAAATCACGATAATTATTATTTTTATCTGTTGGCGGGCGCACTTTCCGCTCGTTTGCCAAAAAGTGCATGTAAAATGTACGTGAGTCCTTACGTTCTTTTCTCCCACACGGATTGGAGCAGCCCCTGCGAGTCGAGATCGAAGCCGTTTTGTAGCTGTTGGGGGGGAAGGTTCCCTGCTGTTTTCGAATGGAACACCCGCATTTCAAGCTTGCAGTGCCAAGGCCTCGTGTGAGCCGTGTAGGTCACTGCATGCGCAGCTGGACACCGAACGGGACTGTTCCCGATTGAACGAGAAAAAAAATAGGTAAGGCTTACACTAGTTACTGGCTCAATGCAATTACCGTTGCGGATTGCATCAGCCGATTCAGGTAGATTTTGCTGTCATGGCGGCTCCAAGTGTACATGTATCTACGTGTATCTGCGTGATCCTTCACACGTTTGCGTAGATTCGAGTTGGCAGTAGTACCTGGACGCCCACGCAAACTAGACCCGGTTAGCGTGGCGGGTCCATGGTGGAACTGTAATCTTGGACATTTTTGTACGCGAAAAATTGCGTACACGGGCAAAAGTCGACTTCCGTGGACGCTACAATAGGCAATTTTTGAACATCAATGAACATTGAGGGCCTGTGCCGCGGCGTTTGTAACCGGTGCCCATGACCGGTCCTGTACTTCGATGGTTTCCACAGTAACGAGTTGCGGCCGTGCCGACATTTAATTGATATTTGGCGATGATGACCTTGGCCACTTTCTTTGCGAAGAGTTCTCCTGCTCTTTTCCTCTGTTGAAAGATTTTTGTGCGGATATGATGAAGCGTTTGGAAAGAAAGGTCATGGATGTCAATCGAACTCGAAAAAAATCGTTGGTCCTGGGCACTTCTTTCCAGACAACTTACGTTAGGCTACTTGGGTGACCACAGAAACTGTTGCTTGCTGTTTCGCTGCTGTCTGCTATCTCAGACCATCCATGCTCTCTTGGACAGACACACTTGCAGCATTACACTGGCTTACCCCCTAGGCCTGCTGCTACTGAGGAGCAGACTCAGCATTCCCATCGTCCAACTTGAAGAGTGGGCTCACTGCGGTACCCAGGAAGCAAGTGCCCCCAACAGATCCCTCCGCTGTAGCGCCATCAGCATGCCTGATATTCAGCGACCAGGGCAGGGTCTTCAGGCTGTCTCCTAGCCTAGCAATACGGTAGGATGTACACAACTCCCATGCAGGCCAGGCACATCTGGAATTGGGACTGACCCGTCTGATCCTGTCAAAGCTGGCGTTTTCGATAGCAAAGACTTTAGCGTGACATGTTGTGTAGGTGATAGGTGCGACTCTGGAAAAAGCGATCTGCGCCCGGAATGGTAAGCCAAATTTTTCAAGACCCAGGTTTGAGGCCTTGCCAAGCGCAGAAATTCGTAGGGAAGACCCGCTTCAGCCGTCGACAGCACGCTCCGCATGACGTTCTGTGCGTTGCATTCTTGGCAGATGCAGCTGCGCAGGCTCTTCAGCTTTAGATCCTACCCAGACTGCCGTCAGTGCGGTAAATCGTTTGCCAAGATCCATGTAAATGTGCGGCTGGAGGAATGCAGCCCCCGTGCCGCTAGCCGCGATCAAAGCCGCTGTGGACTATGGGGGGAATCCCAGATGTTTCCCTGCCTCCGCAGTGCACCGCAAAGCTTTCAGTACGTAGGCCAAGGGTCTCTTCCTTTGAGTCTTCCAGCTTTATACCGCACAAATATAGAGCAGGGTTACAAGCGCAATGCAATATTCTACACTTTAACCATTGCGGATTAGATAAGCCGGCTCAGCGTGATCGGGTCAAGCCGATTTTGCTGTCAGGAGTCCGAGTCAGATCTACCGTGTATCTGCGTGACGCTTCACACGCTTATCAGGCGCAAAATTTATACTACCTGCAGCTGTGTGAAAACTGACTGACGATACACTCCCGGTTCATTGCTGCCCACGGCCACCCACGCACTGTGAAAACTTACCGCTTCTACCACTTCGGGTTTAGGGCTGTTTGGGGCCAGCTTGCAAACACCGCCTGCACAAGCTTCGCTATCGATTGGCAAGCTATACCTGCCCGAATGATTGTGCATGTAGGCGTACGCTCATCGTGTGTTGTCAATTTCAAAAGTCCGTGCATTTTACAAGCCTGGGAAGCGCGCCAGCAAGCTATACTATCGACCAAGATCACTAACTGTGGTCACGGATTAGCCCACGCAAAGTGCATGATGAATTTTATTGCTTTGTTGCTAGCAGGTGAGGGGGCAGTTTCTGTGAGAAGCGGAAGGACTTGACGATCGAGAGGAGTGAGGATTTCGCTTAGTTATGGTCACTTTCCACGAAGCGCCCGTGCTTGAGTACTAACAGTGGAGAGTACTCTTTGGGTGATAGGCACTGGGAAACTTCCTTTCCAGGAAGCACGGAAATATATTATGTAAGTAAACCGAACTACAGCTGCCGGCATGCATTGTCGTGTGCGTCTGCGAGCCACACGTATCCAACAAAATGATCGAAAGCTTGGAATAGAACTTCCAACGGTGGTTGCTTGCACTGGAATGAGCACTGGTCACGTGCGGGCTTTCCTTGAACCCTTATCTTATGCTTTCGTCTGGTGCGTCCGGGTTGTGTTAGTGATATTCGAACCTTACTCGATCGTTACTTTAATTAAAAAGTGTGGTAAAGGAAATTTGAATGAAGAACGAAAACTATTATGGCACAATATGTCAATGTCTATTGAAACAAGTTGTTTGGTTTTCGCTCTGTCCACATGATCTCCTGCTGAGCTTTCAGTAAGAGATTTCCCCAACGGCAACCTAAGACGGTGGATTTCTCTAGCTGAACTGCGTTACTATAAACTTTTGTATTATAATAATTTGAATCCCAAGGGACGGAACGGTCCGAAGATCAAAAACCTGACCGTTCCGTACCTTGTGACTCGTTTGCCTAGCTCTGCCTTGGCATTTTGCATTCTCTTCAACTCGGGCAACCCTGAATCGCTCTCCTGATCTGTGTTATATACACATAAAATTGGAAACAGCACGGCTAGTTGTGGCCTCATCCGTGCAATACAGAATATGAGAAAAGATTTCCACTAAGCCGAGATCGTTTTCACTGAGGAAACAAGCTACCCGCGGAGAGTAAACGAAATTCAAGAATTTCTTTATGACAGAGGGTGTGTTGCTTGTTCTCTCCGGACTGTGCAGCGTGACTTTGGCCAGTGTGAGAAGGAGGGTGTGCGCTTGAAGAGCCTTTATGAAGAGTCACAGCGAGAAATGAACCTTTTAGCTGAGAAGCACCGCCAAGTGAGTGCTCTACGTCTCCTTGTGTCTGTTCTGCACAGTTGTGTGTTTAAGTCCTCATACTTTGTCGTATGAAGTTCAAGAAGATTCCTGTCTTTACAGAATTGTCTTGTTTGCTTTTGCTATGTATTGGATTTGTTGTTACTGAGGCTAGGTGGTTTTAGTGTGAGAGGTTACGACAGCAGTCCGAGTCATGGTTGAACATTGTCTGGGCGTTTCTGAAGAAAGTGTTTGTCTGCACAGCGACTTGGAGAGATGGAGAACTTGCGCGCTCAACTCGCCAGCACAGAGGGGAGACATACAGCCCTTGAGCAAACTGTGAGTTTAACGAAGATTTTGAGCCACCTGATTCCAAGTATGGCACATGGAGCTCGGCCTGCCTGACTGACCTTGCGATTAGCCTTCCTGGCCAGGTACAAAAGCTCCGTTGGCCCACCTGGCCGGTGGAAACCCTTGAATGGGAGTAATGTTCAGTGACTCTCCCACATACAATCGTGTTGTGGCCTGCCTCCTAGGTATCCCTTCAACCCTCTCACTCTAGTCTCCTATGTGCGTGCGTGTGTGTGTGTGTCTGTGTTTGTTATCTGCTGCAACATAGAAATGCTTTAATGAAATTTAGTATACAGGTCTGTAAAGCATATCTCTATCACAGGGAACTACCAATCTTTTTCCGTCGACCCAGAAATTAATTACAACTCTAGGAAATTTAAAAGAAAAACAAATTAACTGGAAGAGAAAAGTGTCCATCGAGGAAAAAGCCAACTACACGAGGTAAAACTTTATTGGGGAACTTTGTACTTCAGTCATTGCCTGATGGGTACAACAAAAGAACATAGGGTCTGGTAAGCTGATAAACAGAGTGCTGCAGAGTGTCTTTGTTGAATGCTTCCTCCAGTAACTTCATAAAAGGAAACACTAACCTCTTATCCATTCTCTCAGGACTGTTTTACTCATTGTGTGCATGTAGGTGTTGAAAATAACTCGCTGAGGAGCCTTGGAAGAGTGTGTAATGACACAGTTCATACAAACTGACGATGCTTTTAATAACGAACATTGAAACACCCCGAAATGTTAGTCTTTTAACATCCCTCAACAATTTCAGATCAACACAGACAAGGTTTGGGCTTTCTTGGGTGGTGCCTGTGCACAACTGGCTGATGAACGAGATTTAGGTAGAGCATGGGCATGTAGGCTTGAGTCCCTCAGGAGTCGGGGCGAAACCAGAGTCCTGTGCCGGTGCGTAGCCTGAGGCTCGTGACCAGGAAGAGCTGGGAAAGGGCTGCCTGTAACCTGAGGTAGTGGTGTCAGGTGTGAGCCAATTGTGGTCGGGCTCAGTGAGGTGGCCCAGAGGAGGCAGCACCCCAGAGGCTTAGACAGGAAGATTGGAAGGACACAGGGGTGAGAGCATAATGAGAAAATGGGGCATGAGCATTGAAGAGTGTAAGACCTGAATGAGACTAAGAAATGAAGGCCAAGTCCAGCGCAACTCCGTGCAAAGCAGAGGGAGCAGTTCTGATATAGCGCAACACACTGTCGCTTCTTCATCGTCCAATCGCCCTGATGAGCCACTCGGGCGTCTCGGCCATGGCAGTGGTTGTCACAGGTCCAATTCTTAACGAGTGGCCCGAGTAGTGATCAGCATGGTTGATCCTAGCGGTTGACACCAGTTGGCGAAAGTTGTCGACTGCTTCACGGGTCAACGGCCAGCTGCTAGCGAAGACGGACAGCTGGTCCTCGGGCGTGCCTGCAAATTTGTTTAGGTAAACGAGTATGGCTTGGACTGCACAATAGGCATCGCTGGTTGGGCCAATGTGAATGACAGTGCTGCGACCAAACGGGTCTGTCTTTGCACGCTTGATGTTGAACCACATCATAATTGGAGGGCCGACTGTGAACTCGATGTTGCCACATGATGCTTACGTGGTGGGATGGGATTTGGGGTTTTCAACGAACTCACTGCTATAGAGAAAGCTGTAGAATGCCAGCAGCATATCAGCCATCAACACGGACTTGTCATGAGGAGTGTGATGGCAGCTGTCTTGTAAAGTGTCGATGAAATGACAAAGGATGCGCATGGTGATGGGTTGACGGGGGAATAGTTTTGCTTACTCTTTTAGGTCAGTGTAGCCCCTTGCTCAATGTGGAGGTTGTGCGGTTCGCTGACAGATAAATGCATGTTGTTGCCGGTTTAACTTGTCCAGCAAGGAAGTGTGAGATCGGTGGCTGTCAGTGGATCCCCCACCTTTGCAGATGGCAGATGAGGGGTATCATCGCTCCCCTGCGCTATACGCTCAACGGGTGTTTGGTGCT
>JAOWAR010158400.1:0-10679 GCA_028571005.1 Clathrina lutea
ACGGACACACACACACTCACACACACACACACACACACACACACACACACACACTACATGTTGTGCCACACCGACAAACGCTTGTCAGTGATCACTACTGGAAGGTTTCATTTTCACCATTCAAGTTTGGAAAGCAAGTGACAGTGGAAGTTGAAGGCTTCGCAAATAGGCACTTGAGATGCCGCTTGATATATACTTGCACCACCAATTTCTGCTCGGTGATAAGAATAGCCTGTTTGCATGTGTGCTAAATGATTCAAACACAAGTAAAGGTGACCTCGGTTGCCTCACAATTGAACGTATAAGGAAATGTTTGGCTTGGGTTGCTGACACGAGTCACTGAACCTTGTGTTTGTTTGTTTGCAGTATGGGTTCACCGCTGTGCTGAATGTGGAGGACAGTTTAAAGGTCCTGGTTTTTTCTCTGAGGAACCCCCAGCCGAAGACAAGGGCATTGGTGCTGAAGGTTTGTTCAGTTCTCAGTCAACTCAACATTTTTTCAAAGAAATTGATCCCATTCAAGGAAGGACGGTACAGGGTTTTGCTCCGCTGGAGTTGAAGGGTAGGGTGAATTAACTATCTTCATTGGAGGCGAAACTCTTCTGACTACATTTTGCTCTTGGAGTTTACTGAAGCGGATTACAGATTTTTCAATTGGTGGAAAGCCCTGGAGAAAAATGTTGTATTCTGTTGCTTATCCCATTCCTCCTCTATGCTGCAACCTTTCAACATTCCTCCTCTATGCTGCATCCTTTCAACATTCCTCCTCTATGCTGCAACTTTTGAACACGTTTGTCACTTTCCGATGTATTTTACCTTTTTCATCAATTTTTGCTCCGCAGCTTCTGGTTACCGCTTGTATTTCACCAGGTGGTCACCGCAGGACTCTACTAGCCATGGATCACTTCCACCACTTCACTGAAGAACACAGAAGGTTTGAAAGCTTGGTCATCCACTTGACGGAAGAGCCACTGGATCCGCATTTCCAAGTAAGATTTCTCTAGTGACTTAACTTGTCGATGTCACTCACATGTTTTGAAGAAGTGAAAATCCAGAGGAGAGATACTCACAATGACAAAAGTTATTTTGATGAAAGATGTCAGGACGTTTCGGCATTCAACAAAATCGTCAGTTGGAAGACGAGAAGACTGCATTACAGTGTGGGGGTATATGGGTTACACAGTAGCGTTACACTGTTTGTACATGTACAGTGTTAAAAGAAGTAAGTATATACACAACTATAGGGAGGCAGCGTCGCAGGGGTCTGGGGGAACATTATATCCAGTGCTAGAATGTTTTCTGAAGAGAAAAGTCAGGCTGACCAGTAACATTACTGGAGCAAAGAATAAGTCTACAAGGGAATGAGGGTTAACAATCTTTTTTCTTTTTTTTTTTTGGGGGGGGGGTTGGGTACATGTGTATATGCTTAAGAAAGGAAACCAGTTCCAAACTCTTCGTGGCGGCAGTTGAGTTCCGAGTCTCTCTTTCCATAACGAAAATGTAACCACAGAATGCCAAGGTAGAAGTTTATAGAGGTTGATCTTTTTGGTGACCAGTGACATTTAATGTGTTCAGCATCATGCCAAGAAGTAACCAAGAATAAAATGAGAGAAACTGGGCAACTGATCAATGGATAAATTCCTTGCCAACATCTTTGCTCGTTCTCTTTGTCTTTCTACTCATACATACGATTTTTGAGCAGTCTCATCTACACTTGACCTTTCCACTTTTCGTTTGTGAATCTGATCAAAAAAGTGCCAAGTATAGTGATCCTAGTCCTACCTCAGGATCAGCTCCCTGCTTTTCCATTCCTTTCGTTGTTTTGAAGTTGAAAACAGTTCCTGGACCCTGATGCTTAACATAAGCAACTGTCGATGGCTGGGAGCAACATGTATCTAGTTTTCAATGGTGCATTTCATGTTTTCAGTAAAGAGCTGCATGTTTCCATCAAATCAACCAGAGAAAATCAAGCATTGGGGAAAAAAAAAACATGTTATACCGATTTCTGTGTCTGGCATCCCTTGATATATTAACTGATGTTTCGCACTCTGGCCCTCTGACCTGTCGTTCTCAGGTAGCCGCTCTCTGCTTCATCAACGCGTTGGTTCACGCATCACCAAGTATGAACCTGAGAGTTTTTCTCCAGCAGGAACTAAAGAACGTCGGCTTCGACGTCGATCTGATTGAACGGGTCAGTTCAAAACAAACTAATGAATAGAAATGGAATCCATATGCGTGAAGTCACTTGAAGGGGGAGGTGGGAGCTCTGGTACAGGCCTTTGAACAATCTCCCATTATTAGGCCATCCAGTGGACCAATAACAAGACTAAATATTGTAATGAACTTATCTTATGGGAAACAAGCATTTTTAATCGCATTGCCCCAAGGCAGGACCAAGAGTAATGTGTTATGATGGGAGTACACTGTGCCATACGAAACTTCGAGAAAAAGCTGAAAGTTCATGTTCAAAAGTGTCTGATTTCCCGGAAGGAGTTTAGTTGCCATGTCAAACAAGGAAATTTAATGGTTTCAGCACACTCATGAATCTCAGAGGAGAGAGCAATGCCACATATTGCTTTGGCTTAAGCTTTGGCATGAACGTGTTTTATCATTAAGAGAGATCCCCCTCCCCCAAAACAGAGAAATTTAAAAATTGATTCATTTTTAACATCAAATTTGATAAGTTCTCGGTGCAGACGAGCGAGATTAAAGCTTTGTTCCAGATGTGAACTGAGCAACAAGGCCAATAAATTAGCTGGCTGCCACTTGGCCTGCCCAGAAGACTTCTTTCGTTGCACTGACCTTCTGATCAGCCATATGAGTGTAATTTTTCGGCTATTCCACTGCATTACGTATTCAGTCATTACGCGGTCGCCAAGACAGTGGAGTTCTTCACGAACTTTCTACCTGGAGATCAAACTACATCGATGTGCAAGGAGTGATGGACGACTATCTGGTGACAAGAAACCGCTCGGACCTGCTGAGAAATGAGGTGGGAGGAAGGATGATTGAACATACTCAATGAAAGTGGCACAGAAATACATATCATAAAACGGAAGTTTGTCCAGTCCCTCCCCTCTCTCCACGGTCATCTCTTTTTTGTCTAGTCCCTCCCCTCTCTCTCCACGGTCATCTCTCAACTTATAAACCCATCGTTTTCTCTTTGTATTTCTTCAGGTGAACTTGTTGCAGCAGAAGGTTGAGGTATGTCATAAAAATATCAATTTTAAAATTGAAGCAGCAAATTTCAGAGCCTCAAAGGATCTGTGACACTTGATGAGTCATTGTTTCTTTTTCTTCGTCAGGGTCCAATTGATTTTTTTGTCACCAGTCTTGTGATCTACATGGAGGACGGCTTATTAAAGTACTTTTGCTGTTTTTGTGTACATTGATCAGGAGTCAGAACTTGAGAAACAAGGTCTAGTGGCACAGAATGAAGAGGTGAGTTTTTGATGAAAATGTTATGCACCATTAATTGTTAGAAAATCTACAGATAATCCACTCCGGTCTTCCTGTCGTGTTTGTCACTCTTCTCTTCTCTCTCTCTCTCTCTCTCTCTCTCTCTCTCTCCCTCTCTCTCCCCCTCTCTCTCACACACACTCTCGTTTTCTCCCGCCCTCTCTCTCTCTCTCCTCCTCTATATCTCTCTGTCTCCCCCTCTCCCTCTCTCTCTAATGTTTTTGTTGGAAATTGTTCCATAGTTGCGTAAGGGCAGTGTCTTTTTTTTCTTGTCACATCAACGGGTCAGATCAGTGCGGGTCAGATCAGTGCGGGTCAGATCAGTGCGGGTCAGATCAGTGCGGGTCAGATCAGTGCGGGTCAGATCAGTGCCGGTCAGATCAGTGCCGGTCAGATCAGTGCGGGTCAGATCAGTGCGGGTCAGATCAGTGCAGGTGTGCAGAAAAAAAGACTGTAAAAATAATAACCGTGCAGTCGAGGAACAAACCAGCAAGATGCGCTTTATCAGACTTGTCACCTTTTAGCCTGTCTCCACCTTCACACCTTGGTGGGAGAAAACTCAGCCAGAGGACTTGCTTTTTGTTTTGGTCATGGCACGCACAAGGGTACAATATTTCGCCTTGACGCACAGCCCTAGCTTGTTTAGCAGAGGAAAAGGGAACTCCCCAGCCTCAGCGCTCAACATGCACGTGCGCGTCAGTCAGTCTGGCAAGTCTCGAAGATAAATGCAGCAACTTCCCCATTTAAGTGTATTTGTTTCCTTTTTGCCCGCATGGACCGAAATCAAAGTAGTCGGCCGACAAGAAACAATAAAATAACTGACGGTTCCCTAAGAGACAGTACAGGAGAAAGGAAGCGGAAATCGAAGAAAACAAGGAATGGTAAAGGATGGGAAGAGCAGCATTTAGAAAATTCAGATGTGAATACAGTTTGGGTTGGAGGTAGGATGAGGAGGAGTGTTTAGAAGCTAACTTTAGGAGGATGGTTAGAAGCTAACTTTTGGCTCACACAAGGTAATGTTCAGAGAAGAAGAAGGGATCTAAAGCGATGGTGGCACATCTCCTGAGGGAAAAGGAGAGCCTAGTGCTAAGCCGAAGGCTCATCACTTGGCTGTACTCTCTCCTCTCTTCTCTCTGTATGTCTGGCTGTCTGTTCGTCTCTCTCTCTCTCTCTCTCTCTCTCTCTCTCTTGCTCTGCTCGCATCTTCTCTCGTCATTTCTGTTTTGGCTGCGTAAGTCTGTCCTTCGTTATTGAGCTGTGTCTTCTTTCTTTTGTTTCCTCTTCTTTCCTCGCAGCTGACGAGCACTTGTGAAAAATACCATGACCGTGCACGGCAGCTACGTGAGCTTTCTGAGCAGATGATAGTGAGTAGTGTACTCTGAGCGATGCAGGAGGAGGGCAAGTGCATGTGTGGTGTGTGTGTATATACAATCTCCACAAAGATACAACTTGAGCCAGAGGTTTGGCACGGTATGACTAAAACATTGTTGCACGGTATGACTGAAACATTCTTTTGTGGACAAGTTTGCATCTGCTTCGTACCCCATTGCATGCATAATGTGCCAGCTGTACATGTCAGGCCGTGCGTGACTCGATTCCTTGTCAGTTCCTGGATTGCACTCAAATGACCTGAGCTCATTGCTGAAAAAGAAGGGAAGTCCTAGCTGCTATGGAATGACTAGCTGTGCATGTTTCACATAGAAAAATGCTAATCAATTGCTCAAAAATGGATATTTTGAGTAAAGTATTACTTTTTTTTAAAAAAAAATGACAATAGGGAAAAGCATGTAGTAAGACATTGCCTGCCCAGTGTTGCCTCATATTGTTGTATGATCTGATTCCCACCTGCCATCTTTTGTCTTCCAGAAAACCTACGAAAAAGATGCTGGCAAAAAGCTTGAGCTTCAAGTGGATGAGGAGGTACTGAAGCCAATGGAGCCTCCGCCGCCTGCGGGCACATATGCAAAACTGCCACCGCCACCGCCTGCCGTCAGTGGACCTCCTCCTCCTCCACCACCTCCACTGCCTGGTAATCAGCAGCTAAGACTCAAAGCCCAAGCATAATAGGTCGAACCACAACTTGATATTAAAATATTGTCAGATAAGGACAGGCAGAAAATGGAGACTGCTCTTACTGTTACTCCGGGTTTCACGGACGGTCTCGAGGGCCGCCAATCTTCAGACAGTAATACAGACAACAACGCACGACCATTGGTTATTATAGCTGTCCGTCTGACTTACTCTTGATCTTCATGCTCCCAACATTCAGCTAAAATAGCCTTGCTTTGTAGGCTTTTAAGACTACCCTCCCTCCGCATTCCTGACTGGCACAACTCCCAACACCCACGCACATGCATACACCCTACGTACAACACTTAACCGACACGCACACATGATTATATATATCAGCAACATTTTGTTTTTCGTTTACATTTAAACTGAGGATTGGTAGAACGCCGAAACATTTTTTTGATGAATAACTTGATTTTTTCGACACTTCAGGAGCCATGACTCAACACATATTCTTCTTTAGTGAGTGGGTCATCAAGTTCGGTATGGGTGTTAGGTTTTTGTGTCAAGGCACTAGTGGTGTCGGAAAGTTGTGTATGTAAAAGCGGTTTTCATGGCATCATTTCGAGACAAGCTCCGTCCTCTTGTTCAGCGACGTTCTGTTGTCCGCTGTGATGATGGCCAGCTTTTCTGCAAGGCACAAGTTGCATCTCTTGGTCGTGTTTTGGTATGCAGCGACTTTCTTGTGGAATGACCACTTGATGGTGTAGCTTGTCTGGCTGTTTTTTTTAGTTACCAGATTAACTTGGTGAGGACAGTGCTGTTTTCATATTTCCTTTGTCACATGGAGAGTTGATGGATGTTGAAACGCTGTTTGAACACCGTTGCTGTGAGTCTGGTGTACGCTTTTTTGCCGACGCCTCACAGACATATCAAGCGACCAAACAGCATTTGCGAATACCAGCCTACGACAATGCACGGAAAGAAAGCGAGTACAGAGTATAAAAACGGAGTACCTCGAGCACAGGAAGAACGGAAAGAAAAAGAAAAGAAACAATTGCCCGCGGAAGACCACCTGGTTCAACCCGCCATACAGTCAAGATGTAGCCACCCACATCGGCCAAAGGTTCCGGTCCCTCATCAACAAGCACTTCCCAAAGAAGTCCAAAAACAGGAAGATCTTCAATCCAAACACTCTGAAGCTGAGCTACAGCTGCATGCCCAATTAGTTGCGGTCATCAAGCAACACAACAGCAAGATAATCCGTAGCAAACCAACAACAAAGAACAAAGCCGGCCAGGAACCATGCAACTGCCACATGAAAAAAGCAATGCCCTCTTGACGGCGCATGCTTAAAAAAATCGATAGTTTACAAAGCGACGATCGAGACCGAGGCGAACAAAAAAAGTGTACACCGGCCTTACAGCAATTGACGTTTAAACAGCGTTTCAACATCCATCAACTGTCCATGCGACATAGGAAATATAAAAACAGCACTGTCTTCTCCAAGTACATCTGGTCCCTAAAAAACAGCCAGACAAGCTACACCATCAAGTGGTCAATCCACAAGGAAGCTGCTGCATACCGAAACACAACCAAGACTTGTGCCTTGCAGAAAAGCTGGCCATCATCAAAGCGGACAAGAGAACGTCGCTGAACAAGAGGACGGAGCTCGTCTCGAAATGCCGCCATGAAAACCGCTTCTACACATGCAACTACCTGACACCACCAGCTCCTTGACACAAAACCCTAACACCCATACCGAACTTGATGACACACTAACTAATGGTTTCATCGCCAAGTCTAGCCCATTCTAGCACCCACCTGCCTCACAGTTTTTTTCTCACTCTTAGCACCTTCGATCTCACGTATCCTAGCCCCTTGTCAGCTATAACACCCAACGGTCTTGCGCCGTTGTCTGTAATACTGTCTGAAGATTGGCGGCCCTCGAGACCGTCCGTGAAACCCGGAGTAACAGTAAGAGCAGTCTCGATTTTCTGTCTGTCGTTTTTCTTGCTCTGGCCAGAGGCATCAAACACCGTACACCAAGGGGACTAAAATATTGCCTTCTCTATATTGCCAAATGTATGCCCACAGTATACTGTCAGGTGTAATCACACATGTACAGTATATTGTCAGGTGTAATCACACATGTACAGTATATTGTCAGATATATGCACACAATATTGTCAGATGTATGCACACAATACCGTATTGTCAGATGTATGCACACAGTATATTGTCAGATATTTGCACACAGTATATTGTCAGATGTATGCACACAGTATATTGTCAGATGTATGCACACAGTATACTGTCAGATATTTGCACACAGTATAATTATGCATGTGTACATTGACTACTGTCACATCATTTAAGGGACACTTAAAGCAATCTCACAACTTATTTGCCAATCGGCAGTGTACATACCCAGGCAGCAATAAGGTCACCCGTCATCTGCCAGCCTCCTCTCTCCATTTGCTCACAAGAGGGTCCTGTGAGATATTTCAGCGTGGCATATTCATGGTAGCTTTATCCCAGTGGCCTGCATGAATCTGGTCATTGTATATATTCAATGGTGTTGTACTGAGCTCCAAGTGACCCTGAAACAGCCTGGAAACTTTGCTTTACGGTTTATGAATAGAGTATCATATGATCAAAGACATATGATCCAACGATCTCATGTCACCATTTTATTCAAGGTCATCAGCTGGATATGTTAAGCGAGAGAGAGAAAGAGAGAGAGAGAGAGAGAGAGAGAGAGAGAGCTTGCAGGGCGCGAAACCGACATCATGAGAAAGAAAAATGTAGAAGAGAATATTGCACCAAGTTTGACTTTTCAATGCAAAGTGTTTCTTTTTCAGCACAGTCTCCGGTGGATTATCAAACTGGGTTGAGCAGGGTGAATGAATTTCTTTCCTTTCTTCGTCTTACGTTGTGGATGCCGGCTATTTCTTTGCGTTTGCTCTGTGAAGGTATGCCAGGAGCACCCCCACCCCCTCCGCCAATGCCTGGAATGGGAGTACCAGGTGTGTGGAAACATAAACTTTTAATCAGGCCCTGAAGTCTCAGACCGACCATCACTTTAGCATCCTCCTATGTTCATTTTTGGTTTAACTTTTAAGCTTCTATTATGTAACTAAACACACCAGCCACCAAGAATGGTAGGAACATCCCTCTGCCTACATTTTGCATCATAGCAGGATATTAAGACCCGTTTTCTCCAACTGATGGAAGGCAATATATTACATTTTACAAGTGGCGTGCACATGGAGCCACCGCAGTCCCCCTAACTTCACCACCCCTCCCCATTTTGCGGTCCGTCTTCGGTGCTACTAGTCCATGATTCGGATGGAGAAGGAGAAAATTGGACGTCTGATCAGTTTAGTGTCTGATCATTTCGAAGTTCGGCAATATGCTTCACAGTCCTCATGGTTTCACCGCTCCGGCAGGATTTTCTTCAAACCAGAATCACTGAAATACGCCGGAGTTGTCATCCAAGAAAGAAAGTAGCGAAGCCATGACCTTAAAATAGGTTTTGAAGGGAATATCGCTGATGCTTCCAGAAGAGTAGTCGCATGCGCTCCCCCTCCCTATTTTGCGGTCCGTCTTCGGTCTGGTTCCGAGATTTGAATGCCTGTGGTGTGTAGAAGAATTTTAATAATTGGACGTTTGATCATTTTAGTGTCTGATCATTTCGAAGTTTAACGACATGCTTCACACCTTCGGCGCTCCGCCAGGATTTTTTTCAAACCTGAATCACTGAAATACATCGAGCCTCCAACTCTTGCCTTACAATGATCATCCTTGAAAGAATGGAACGAAGCAATGATCAAGATCTAGAAATAGATTTTGAGGGGAATATCATTGATTCTGTCAATAGCCGTGTGCATACTGCAGGTTTCCCCTGTGCTCAGTAGATCAGTAGCAGCTACCTTTTGGTTCTCCATTCATTTTGCGATCCGTCTTCGGTGCTATTGATTCGAATAAAAAAAGGAAAACAATTGAAAGTCTGGTTATTTTAGTGTCCGTTCACGTGAAAGTTCGGCGAAATGCTTCCCAGACCAACCTCACGCCTTTGGCGCTAAATCAGGATTTTTTGTCAAACTAGAATCAGAAATACGCTGTGCCTCAAACATTTACCTTTCAATGATTATCCTTGAAAGAAAGGAACGAAGAAAGCCGACTTTCATGTTCGTGTGCGCCACAAAATAAATTTTGAAGGGAATATCACTGATGTTGCCAGTACAGCAGTCCCATGCATGTTGCAGGTTTCCTCTGTGCTTTGTAGATCTAGCTACCAGTCCCTTCATGATCAGCCAGCGAATGCAATGCGCGCAGTTTGTGATGGTTTGAAGTGTAACTCTTTTCTCCCGAAATACGGTCTGGTGACCGACCTCGCGGTGCGAGCGCGCACAAAAAGCATGCAGCTGCCATTTGGCTCCCCACAAGCCTTGTTGCACTGGCTGAGGCTGAGGCATGACTACGATTACAGGAAGAGGCTCTCACTGAAGTAGAAGAGGGCAATCCTCGAAGAAGGAGACTTCAATAAATCTGCGAAAGAGGTTTTTCGAAGTTCATCTTGAAACACGGCCCCAAACTAGACATTCCTTGCCCGGTTGAGGTACCTCTTTCTGCCAACACACCGGGGCACACTTCCCATTGTCTGTCTCCAGACGAGCGAGCGTTTGCTTCGATGAAAACTTACTCACAGTAAGCTTAGCAAATTTTTTTCCTCGCTCTTGTTCACTTGAATTTCAGTGGATGACTCTCTCTCTCTCTCTCTTTCACTTTCTCTCTCATTCTCTTTCTCTCTCTCTCACTCTCTCTCTCTTTCTCTCTCTAGTTTCGTGTCCGTATGAAAGCACCTGAGAATCCGACTACTCAGGTGAAAGGTGGTTTTGGTGCTGAAAGCAATCACCAAGAGGCAGAACCGTTTGTAGGGTACAACAGGTTTGCCAGGCACATTTGCTTGCCCAGTTCCTTACCGTTGAAAAAAAATGAGAAAGGAAAACTTCATCACTTGCCACACTGCCACTGGCAGTCTTTGGAAATTCATGTGAAATCCAACACCGCGTGTCTCACACCGAACATATTCTTTTCCCAAAAAAAACAAATTGCACAAGATCTTGGCCTCATGTCTTCAGCACTTGGCCACCAGACCACCCCCCCCCACCTACCCCTCCCCCCCCCACCCCCCCCCCACCCCAC
>JAOWAR010158411.1:0-10679 GCA_028571005.1 Clathrina lutea
TGTGTGGCCGTTTGTCTTTTTTTTTGGTATTAGTTTTTCGTATGTGTCGTTTGGTTGGCGTGTAAGGTCTTGGTGGCATGGGGGGGCGTAACTACAGGTGTGTGTGTGCTTGCACGGGTACATGTATGACTCCGTCTCGAAAGCAGTGTCGACCAGCACCACCTTTATTTCCTAAATCCCCCCCCCCCCCCCCCCCCCCCATGAGGGTATGCAGGGTTGATACATTTTTATGCTGTAAACCAATAAAAAAAATTGATGACGATCATTTTTTTGCAATATTTATCACAAACAAAAAATTAATTAAATTGAAGTCTTTACCTAAATTTAAGACAGGGGGCTTCAGCATGTTCTTTGTGGATCCATTGACAATGGCACGTGAGTGCCTGTCAGTTAAAGTTGAAAATATGTTCTGTCCAACATGATGTGGACTTCTTTTTCGTCTCGTATCGAAACTCGTGCGCAATCAAAATTTCTCATGATTTACTGGTAGGCGTCCTGTATGGAATTTTTGGACCCCTAACTGCAGTTGCCCACTCCCATTGTTGATGCTGTCATGGAACTTTGGAGGGGCCCCTTTTGGAGTTTGTATTGCTAGAGTTGTGATAAAGCCCCTAACGACAATCAACATGATATCAAACAAGGAGTTCTTAGTCCATCTGTCTTCACAACAAAATGAATGTAAATCTCTGAAGTTGCATGCACCACCATGATTCCAACAGACGCACAGCTTACCGTTCTGATGACATACATAGACACCGCTTGTCATTCAGTGGTTAGCCCCTGGGTGGTGTCAGATGTGTGTGTGTGTGTGTGTGTGTGTGTGTGTGTGTGTGTGTGTGTGTGTGCGTGCGCGCGCGCGTTACCTGTTCAGCGCCATTTTCTTGCTGGGGCGCTCTCTTTTTCTGCCCGAAGTTCCTGGCTGTAGCCATTTGCTTTCTTCATGCCATGATCATGGTGTCTGCGCCATCCAAGAAAACTTCTCACCAGTACATGTATGCGGTCTTTAAGGCAAAAGGCAAAAAAACTTCACTGTTTCAGGAAGAAGCACCAAGATTAAGACAGTCCTTGCAACCACAGAACCCATCTTCAGGGGGACCAGCAGAAAGTTGCAATGATTCGTTACAAACGTCGTTGTGTAATGTTTTGCTGGCATTGTAAAGAGTTTGCTCGTTTGTTTTTCTGAGTCCGTGCTGCTTGTCAAAACAGGTCTGTTTTCTTCTTCTTTTATTCAAGCTGTGTTTTGTGCCGGCTGGATACCAGAAAGAGTTTATTTGGAATGAAGTGTGTGAAAAATTGCTAATATTTTGCAAATATTTCAATACTGAAAGCACTGTCTCTGCACTTTCCATAAAGTGTAAACAAGGAGAATTTTAAACTTTTCTTAATTGTCATTGTATGGTCAAGTGTGAAGATAGGGTTAGGGCCAGCTAGGTCATCACCATGACAAGGTGCCATGACAAGGTCATTGTAATGGCAAGGTCATCACCACAGCAACATCATCACCTTGGCCATGGTCATGTACTTGCATATATGTATGCAAAGATGGATGCTTCAGAATTGACAGCGGTAACTTCATATAGTGATTGACTCCACCCAATGCTATAACTTGAAATATTGTACCTCATTGCCACGGTGATATTCGATGACCAACTGTTTTCTTTTGTAGGTGATGCATCGACAGTTGCTTCTCTTCCACAACGCATCTTGCGCGTACTATACCGGCGACGCTGATCTCTTGGAGAAGTGCATCCGACTCTTTCACGTCAAGCTACCGCAGAGCCTCATCGGAAATGTCGAGACAAAATCAGAGGTCAGCAGGCTTAAACCACTTCCTCTGGCACAGGAAGAAGGACCATCAGCCGATTTTGATCAATTCTTGTCTCGACATCTAGCCAAGGAAGGCAGTGTGGAGGCTTGAGAACTTCAAAACACTATTGATACAAGAGCTGTTCCTTGTCAAAAATAGGGGAAAGAAATGAAGTAGGTGAAAGTGTTGCTACAGAAATGCTCACCCAGAGCTTTTCATTTCATATTAGTATGGTTGCCATGGCAATTCATTGATTATTCTTTTGATCCATTTTGATTTCTATTTTAAGGCCAAGATCAACACCTTCTTGCATTGTCCCAGCTTTGAGCAGCTTCCTGCGTTTCATTGTGAACAAAATCTGCCAGAGAGCTCTTTTCTTCTCCCTTTCTGGTTCTTTTCTGAAGCAGACATATTTGACCCTACCATTGTACTCATCTTGCTATGTTGTTAGGTAACCATGGTAACTGTGATGCAACTTTGACCTTCTGTCTTCCACATTTGCACTCTAGGATGAAGAAGGAAAATCTTTTTTCTTACAAGTACGACCATGTGCCAAGTTTGGTCTGCGTACATCAGTCCAGCCGGGTGTGAGGCTTGCATCGGATCACATGTGTGTGAGGGACGTGGTCCATGACACTGTAGCCCTTTTGTGCAATGTTCTCCTCCAATTCGCATGGATGCATGTACCTTGTATTCAGGCCAGGAAGTGCAACAACCAGAAGCAGCATGAATGCGGTACCTTTGAATTTCAGATTGGGTCTGTTATTCGTGGTGCATGAAGCTGAGGATGAAGCACAGATCGATTGTGCCAAATCACTGTGTTCATTTCACATTGAAAGTTATCTTAAACTAAGGCTACAGTCGCAGATCCACCGTGGTTCTTCTTCCTCGGATCTTACTCCGATGATCTAAACGGAAATTCTTGCTGACCTGGATGGTGCAGGAGCACCTCACGGAGGTGTTTCAAGGTACACTCCAGTTAGGAAACTTAGAGGTGTTTTCCCCATGTGGAGGACCGAAAAAAATGTTGTTGAAAATCAGAGCAGTTAGCAGGGACATGTTTTCCTTTTCTGGCCATTGATGAGGAAAAAGACAAAAAAGAAAGCTCCCCAATATTCAGAGCAGTTAGAAGGGAAGAGGTCTGTTCCTTACTACCTAGCCGTTGCGAGACAAAAAAAGTCGCTGAAAATCAAAGCAGTTAGTAGGAAGAAGTTTTTTTTTTCCTTACCTAACCGCTGGCAACTATTAAAAAAAGAAAAAAAGGAAGAGTGGAATAGGTGTTTTCCCCACCTCGATGCCAGTTCAGTAGGAAAAGCGCGGAACACCTTTTACGTACACTGTGTTCCCGTGAAGTGCTCTTGGTGGTGCTAACCATGAGGCTGATTGGCTCGCATTGATAGACAGTGAACCCTGCTAGTTGGTTGCTCCCTAGCGAAATTGAAACTGAAATATAGAACACCCGCATTACTTGGCCTTATCATCATAATATGAATGAATACTGATTACGTGCACAATGGCATGTTACTGTGACTGTAGCCATTGTACAATGTGCTGCGTACAATGTACTAGCAGATTTCGTTGGTTACTTAGTACTTGACAAGTCAAGCGCATGCGCAAAAGGGAAACTATACTATTATGTTACACACCATGCGCAAGGCATGCACGCAGGATATCTAATCAAACAACCTCGAAACTGGGAGACCCCGTCGCGAGAGGTATCTTGGCAATACAGGCAACGGAAGAAATTCAGCCGTAGATCCACTTAAGCACTGGTTCTCTTAGATCTGAACCAGAGAGCAAGAGGAACTGTCGACAAGCCGCCTTTTGTGCGGGTTTCAACCTTTCCTTCTGCCACTTGAAACGGTGGCAAGTAGTCAGTGGACGTAGGCTATTATTACACTTGTCCGCCTTCAAAACTTTCCAAGCCTGTGGTCAAGTTCAAGCCCAAGAAGTGAGCCCGGAATAATCGTGGATGAGGAGGCACAAGTTGTGTTTGACTTCTGTAGTGTTGTCGAAGACAAGTGGAGGTCAAGTTCCTCAAACTGCCTCTTCAGAAAGCGGCTTTTTTGTTGCTTTAGAAGAGTGCTCCTTTTCGTAGAGTCAAAAGGAACAAAGTTCATGGTCGCATGCTGATCGATATCGTAGCCCAGGCATGCAGGCGTGCCAAGCTGTGATCAACACGTGGTCGCCGAAGTAGCGCCGAAGATGCATTACTAAAAAGTTTGCACGATTGCAGCGCAGGTGCACGCGTGCTGTCACGCATAAGCACACATGTACATGATCTAGAGGGTATACTGGCGACTATGGCTTACGCGCGTTAACGCTCGAGGCCAAAGTCGACATGCCTCGACTGTCATGATCATGTCAAGCCTGCCTTTTCCGCAGCGGCGCGTGGGTTTTAACCCAAACCTAGCTGCGCTGGACAGTTTTCAGCGAGTCTTCTTCGACTCGAGGGCTTGCTTTGATCAGGGCTGGTTGGATTTGAAACCTCAGGTGGTAGCAATTTGCGCCACGTCCTTTAAATTCTCAAGGGGTTTTTTTGGACCAGCGCTCTTCGACTGAGAGCGATTTTTCCCACAAAGTGTTATAACAACACGGGCATTCAAATTCCTACCGCGCTGATGCTATGACTGACCGGTGCCTTGGATAGCGGAAGGCGAAGGTTATTGGAGTTGGTGCGCGTGGAAAATGCCATCTGCCATGGAGGCAAGGCGCTTGGACGTTGAAGAAATGGCGGAGAGCTTCCCAAGGGTGTTTCCCTTCACTTTGGTGGCGATGCTGTGGACGTGGATCGTGGGTGCCTATGGACTCTCCCTTTTATGGCTGGCATTGCCCATTTTAGCACTCTGGCTGATGTGGAAGGAGCAGACACGGCTTGTCGTGGCTGGACTAGCACACGAGGTGAACACTCGTCTGTACAGGCAGAGGTCGTTTCGGCAAGCTGAGTCCGCTGAGTGGCTAAACTTTTTCGTCAATCGATGGTAAGCGACTCGCCAGCATTTTAAGTCAGCTCTTGGATAATGCCCTTGCATGCACTGACGAGTAGTGCCCACCCTGTCTGTCTATCCGTATGTCCGTCCGGTCTGTTAGAAAAATAATGTTGCCGGTTCTGGAGTGTGTCTGTCGGTCTATTGGAAATGTTACTGGGTGTGAAGGCTGTCTGTCTGTCGGTTGGTCTGTCTCAACGGTTAGAAATGTTTTTAGATCTGGAGTCTGTCTTCTGTTTGAATGACTCAAGTTCTGGCACTTGTAGCTACCTAAACTTTGAAACTGGCAGTACCATGAATCCATATGTGGCCTTGACATCACGTAAGAATCATGAAAAATGATAAGCTATACACACAAGCTTGGATCAGCTCACTTGAAGTTGTGCATGGTTTAGTACCGAATTAATCTGGACGTGACGTGACCGATTACGTGGAAATTGCTTGTACTGTACATAATACCCTTTTGGGGTGAAAGGTCTCGATAAAAATGCCCTTTTCGTTCTCTCGTTCTGTTCCTCTCTCTGCCCTAATCTTTCTGTCTTTGTGTATTTCTGTCTTTCTCTCCCTCTCTTTCTTTCTCTCTTTCTCTCTCTTTCTTTCTCTCACTTTCTCTCTATCCCCCCGCTCTCTCTCTCTCTCTCTCTCTCTCTCTCTCTCACACACACACACACACACACACACACACACACACACTTCGGCTTTGTGGGCCATAAAAGGTGGCTTCGTTACACTTCATTTGACAAGAAAAGAGCAAACCTCCATTATTATTTAAAGAAAAAAAAGAAAGCAAGAGAATTGTTGATATGCAATGCACATTAACTGCGAACACGTATCGTATCTGCGAAAGAGGATGCTGTTGTGGGGTTGTGGATAGCTATCGCCTCACAGCATACGGATATGTACATTCATCCTCATGATTTTAGCAGGTCATTGTGTCTTTTGAACATGTTTTTTTTTTCTTTTCCGCCTGCATGGTCCAGGCTTCCCATCGTCTTTAAACCAGGGTTTAGCTGGATGCTTTAACATGGGGTCAAATCAGTACAGGGTTCAAAGCTGCGTTTCTGCTTGGAATGCTATTCTTATTGCGTGTCTTCGTTGTCATGGGAGTGAGCAGTAAATTTCTGAAATTTTACCCTCAACCGCTGCGATGTCATCTGTCCAAGTTGGGATTTGCTTGTTGTATATGTAAACGTATGTGCATTTTTGGAGTATTTTTTGTGTGTCGAATATCAAATTTAATGTGTCTGTTATCCAGAATAGTCAGCTTACGGCGTCTGCTGCTGATCTTGCTCATAACACGTGCTGTGGTGTAGTGGCATCTGTTCACACTTCGCAATAGAAACGTGCAGCTCCTGGAGTTGCCCCAGCTCATTCTCAGTCCCGGGCCTGCAACGGTCTGAGCACATGCACCCGACCTAAAAGTGCAGCTGATAAACACACGGGTCTCTTTCCCGTCAAGTAAGCGAGTGGATCTGATTGACAGGAAAGATGAGAAAAATAGACTAGAGCCCACTAATTGCCAGAAATTAGAGGTTGTTTGAAGTGGGGTCAGTCACCAGTGACTTTCACATGAATCGACCGATGCAAAGGAACACCAGAGTCTATGGCAAAGCCTTATATGAATGAATAGAAAAGGATATTAACTGCATTTTCCAGGGAGTAATGCTGGTGCCACCCAGGGATCACTTCTGACATCTGGGACCTGACGAACATGGAGTATAGAATGACGTTCAGGCTCTGTGTGTTGTCCGCACTGCCAGTCCCTTATACAATACTTTTTGTTGTGTTTTCTAGCCGAAGCGTGTCAAGGCACTTTGTGTTTTGGTACACTTCATTCTCTGCGTGTCGGCTAAGTTAGATTGCATGTTTTTTTTTGTTTTTTTCAAAATACAGCGTAGATGGAAGATGAGAGCCGAAACCTCGTGCTCACCGTTCTCTGACTGTTCTCGTTCTGCACAGGTTATGTGCTTGATAGTTTCAGTTAGCGGCTCCCCAAACAGGGACCCAGGTCGAGGGGCATGTCCAATCTGAAAAGTATCATGGTAGATGTTCATGGAGGAATCGGAAAGCTTACCAAGTTGGCAACCTCCAAAGAGAATGAAACGACTAGAAACAGAACTTTGTGGAAACGGTGCAGGGAGCTTGGTTGCAGTACGGAGGGCGAAAATGACAAACCACATGTAAAGAAGCCGGCGCGCATGGGTGCTCACAGATGACGCGGGAAGAGGCGGGATGCTCAGGGCCGGTAAAGTGGAGTGTTCAAAAGTTGATATAATAGAACTGTGCATGATCATGGCACCAACAAAGATTTTTAGCGGTATTCTCTTTCAAGGAACCTGCATGGAGAATATGCTTGAACATGTCACTGATAGGGATCACTGATAGGGATCACTGATAGGGATCACTGATAGGGATCACTGATAGGGATCACTGATAGGGATTTTGAACAATTCTTGTTTCCTAAGATCCTAGGTATTCCTTGCCGTCCTTGAATAGGTTTCAATAATAGTTTGAAGTTCTTCGCTCATTCTTGGATTTTCTTCGTTTTTTTTAGGTTTGCATGCAACTCTGCTACCATATTCAACACGTTCACGTCTGTCCTCAATCCACTCCTGAACAATTTCAAACCAGCCATTCTCGGTGAGTGAGATAAGCCTCATTCAATGAGCAATGTCAGTGGTCAACCCACACCGATATTTTGTCACTCATGTTCTTTCTGTTTCCCTGCGCTCTAGGCTGTATTGAGCTAATGAAAACAACAGCATGCGGTGTTCAGACAGAAACGCAACAGCAAAGCTTGTTCGCAAGGTTATACGCAAACATGCATTGACTATGTTTTTGAAATCCCGCTCATCGATTTCTGAAGTTTTACTTAAAGCTATTTGAAACCTGATGAAATTGGTATACACGAGCCAAAGACTGTCACAGGTCAACACCGGCCGCTGTGCATCAACCACTCGTCCTAATCTTTTTCGCCACTATTGCTCACAAGGGTACCTGAAACTGTTGTAGCATGCGCAGCTCAGTGTTGCAGACTATCTTGGGTAACAGAACGAACCTAAACAAGTGTTGAAAGCAACACCTCTCCTTTCCAGGGCAGTTTTGAAAAAGGATAATTTTGAGCAGCTAGAGGTCCTGAACGTTCAATTACAGTGGAACCCGGATAACACGTCCCTTCTCAGGAAATTGAGACAAGCTTATCCGATAACCAAGGGCACGTAATATGATTCATGAGGGTCCGTCATTGACAGTGTCATATATTAGCCTGTGCACGTACTAAGCCGGGTGCGTACTATCCAAGTGTACCATCGGTTCGCTTTGGCAACACTTTGTCATAAGCTGGTTAGTCCGTTTATGGTATCTTTCTTCCTGCTGTGCTTGTGTGTGCAGAATCAATAGAAATTGTTGAACTCGATCTTGGCGGGCGAACTCCGTACATCCAAGACATCTCTATGATGGAGGTTCCTTTACACCACAATGGCTGTGGCAATGTAGGCTGCCTTTCTTGATATTTAACATGGTGTCACCTTCATTTCTCGATTGAGTTCATCCGTTAGGCCAACCATGTCTAAGTTCCGGGCCGGGCTTTTTGCACACTTTTACTTTTGCTCGCCGCGTTCCTCTTTTTCTTTTTGCTGCTCTCTACGGTTTGCTCTTTTCCTTCTTGAATGTTCTTCGTTTTCTCAGGTGCTGACATGGAATCTATAAAGATAATCAAATCGGTTTGTCGAGTCCCCCTTTCGAGTTCTGTACTCTCCAGGAGTTTCATCGCAAATTTAATTCCTCGGCTGGCCTTGAGCTTAGACTGGGTTTGCCCGAGGCATCTTCAAGACCATGTTCAGGATTTCGATTTTGCCTAAGTTTTAAATCATATTATTCAAAAGGTGTGATACTACATTGGGCCGTAATGCTTGGCATGAAACCATGTCCATGCTCGTTGTTGTAGCCCTCTCAACTTGGCAGATTTGTTTGAACAACAAATCAAGTTGAAGTTTGTTCTTATCTTCAATAGTTTTTTTTCCTGTTCTCCCTCTTTATTGTTTGATTTTTTTCTCTTATGATCAGGTCAGTGTCATCAATGCTGACTCGGCACAGCAGCCACCCAGCAATCTGTCCGCCGCTCCGTGTCGGCACAACATTATTATGAACGCTACGGTCGGCCTACGTGCACCTGATGCTAAGCTCACACTGCGGGCCTTGCTCAAAACGTACGCTGCTTTCACATTTAAGAATACAATCACTGACCTCTTTGAAAGCAGAACTTTTCAAGCTCATTTGGTCTGTAGAGACGTGAACTTGTGGCACAAAGTCGCCTAACAACCAGGAGTTTTGGAAAGTGCCCGGTGCGCCATCACACCATCCGTATGCGGTCTGCCAGCTAGTTTGCAGGAAACTTTGTGCTTTATGTCTTAGCTTCATGTAGACCGGAACAAGAGACTGTCAGATTCCGATGTCAGTTTCACACCCATTTATCTACGTCAGCACCATCAGTTTTACAAGTAACGAACCTTGAATGCATTTGAGTGGTTCTCCTCGAAATGTCGGTGTATTAGGATTCACAGGATTCCCTCGCTGAGAAATGCTTCTATGTACTCTTTCCTATTCAAAGTGTGTGTGTGCTTGTGTTAGCGAATGTTTGCGTTTGTGGTGTGATTGTGTGACTGCCTTCTCAAACATTGCCTTGCGTTAAAGCAAAGTTTCATTCCTGACATTTTGCGCAGGGTTGGTGCCAGTACCCTCATCCAACTGGAGAACTTCCATTTTGTAGCTCCCGCCCAGGTTGTAGTTACGCTGGACTCAGATGCGTTGATGCCTCATGTCTCCAATGTTTCTGTCACACTCTTACACCCGTCAGTAAACACTGAGTGCTTTCCGTTTTGTTCTAATGACATTTTTGTCGGGCCATTTTCCTCCTTTCTTTTTCTTTTGCTTTCATCTGAAATCAGTTTTGCCATGCATTTTCATAGAAGGTTGTGGCGTCAATTTTCTTTTAGTCTCTCTCTTCTTTCTCCCTTCCTCTCCTTCTCCCCTCACTCTCGGTCTGTCTGTCTGCCTCTTTCTGGCAAGCCTTTTGTGTGCTCAGCGTGTGCTTCCTGGCTTCCTGGCTTGCTTTGAGAAGATGGTTGCCATGTGTGTTTTTGCTCTCACTGTCAGTCAGTCCCTCTGTCACCATCCCTCTCCTTTCTCCCTTTGCAGGCCAAACGTTTGGTTTAGCATCAGAGTATTACGTGCTGTTCAGGTGATGCAGCTGCCTCTGCTCAAGACATGGCTGCACTCACTCATCATGGACGCCTTGACTCTCTGTAAGTGGCGGGAGCATGAAGGCCGTGCTGATACCCTGACTAAGCTGAAAATATAGGAGGGTGGTATGTTCCTGAATAATTGCTGACCGATTGATCAATGCTTCGCCTGGGGTTTGCAGAACTCCCGAGTCACTGCTCAAACAACTGAAACTCTCCTTCGGCTTAAATGGTGCGAATCCAAGCGTACACTGTACGTAGGCAAGTGGTCGCAGCCCATGGACCACATCGATCAAAGGCCGTTGCCATGGCTAAACTGGCCGCTGGGTCTTTGGCTGTCGATCGACAGGCCTGAAAAAGTTGAAACGCCAAAATCGTGGCGAAAAAGTGATGGACGGGTACGAGTACTGGAAAAAGAATTAAGCAGTAGGGCAAATAACCCCGCAGGCAAGTCTGGTCACCGCCATTTGACCCGTCTCGACGTTTATCCTGGACACACACACACACACACACACACACTCACACACTCACACTCACACACACACACACACACACACACTCACTCACACACACACTCACACTCACACGCACACACACACGCACACACACACGCACACACACACGCACACACACACGCACACACAC
>JAOWAR010158422.1:0-17719 GCA_028571005.1 Clathrina lutea
TGAGGGCTTTGTCCGGGAGTCGTAAATTGGAAGGTTTTGACGCCCTTTGTGACCCTGTTTATTTCCTTTTCACGTTTCCTTCTCGGCAAAGCTGGATTTTCTTTATGGCAGAAGGCGGATCTGTTCCTCAGCGGATCGAGTGCTTCGCCGCAAAGTGTTGGGCCTTTCGATCTGCCTATCCATGGCTGGAAAAAGAGTCTTACTAGTGTGCCTCCGCTCACCTTCGGGCTTGCCCATATGTTCCTGTGTGACGCAAGCAAGAAGGTGGGTGGTGCTGTGGAAAAGAGCAAGGCCGGTCGGGAAAGTTGGATTCTATTTCGTCCGCGAAGGACATGTTCGATCAAGAGAGGTAAACAACGCAGTCGACTTTACATGTCTTCTGGGGCGATCTGCACTGGGGGATTCGTATCGTGCTCGGATCTTGTACAGGTTCGTCCTGGCAGTTCGTTCCCCTTCTCTATCCGGCACAAAGTTCGATCAAGTTACCTCTCCCACTGCTTCCTGTATGTGTTCCTTCCGGTGCTGCTGCTGTGTGAAAGCACACCGTAACAACTGTTTACCTGGCGTGGGATCTGCAGCGGCAAGGGAAACGGAATGACATGCTGTTCGTGAAGCACCAACGCGCATACGCCGAGTCAGCAGACTGTGTGAAGACGCAGGCTAAAGTTTTTCAGGCTTGGCACATATCGAGAAGGTCGTTTTAGTCGTTGTAAATCAACATGGGCTTTCTGCCCCCTGCGTCAGTGAGGAATCTAGTCAGAGACCTTGAAGAGGCTGCACCTACAGCGATAACTGGCATACTGAAAAGCACTCACAGAGTGTGCCGATCCGCAAGGACTACTTAGTCTCGATAATCACCCCCTCATTTCTCCCAGCATTGTTTGTGTCTCAGAGAATGGTGCTCGCGTACTGGAGGAGCGCACATCTGCCCAATCAGACTTAATTAACTTAATGGCAGGCGTCCAAGTCGAAACGCTTGACTGCGTCTAACTTTGGGCTCGCCATAAGACTTTGCAGTCTGATCTGCCTTACAACGCCTGCCGTCCGCTGACGGCCTCTGTGACTCAAGGGTATGTTCTTTCTCCTTTCATTAGCGTATCGGACTACCTGGCGATAGGTCTGGATCGCGAGGTTGTCGACCCTGACGGCGGAGCAAAAAAATCGCCAACCTTGCTTCTGCTGGTCGTGATTCGCTGCCTGATCAAGCTGATGATGATGGCCATGGTAGTCTGCCGGCGCTGCCCGCAGAAAGTTCCCCCAAGTGGACGTCAAGTCTGAAGGAGCTCCTGACGGTCACGTTCGGCTCGTTGTACGCGCAACTTCATGACACGACCTGTTGAGTCCGTCGTCAAGGGTGAGGAAGATCATGCTGCCGCCCAGACATCGGAAGAAATCTTCTCGTCTTGGAGAGGGATAGCCAAGGGCTATCGATTTTTCATCTCTCCGGGCCATCCTTGGATGGCTGCCAGCCCGGACAGCGTTTGTACCTCACCCACCAAGGGGTCTGGTCTGGTGGAGTTTAAATGCCCCTTTTCATGCAGGTCTACCCTGCCTATAGATCATGCCCAGGAGAGAAGAAGGGCAGTTTCGTTTTGAACTTGGAGGATGGAAAGTTGTTTCTGAAGAAGTCGCATGCATACTATTATCAAGTGCAGCATGGCATAACAAAATATATTGATTTTGGGCAGTGCCCTTATCACTGTGCCTCAGAAAACAAGGCTGGCAGGAGAGGGGAAAAATAGAACATCTCCATCTGAAGAAACTCTGGGTCAGCTGGCAGCCACTCAATAAATAATTCCTTGGGCATCCACAGAACAAAATCAGCCCACTTTAGCCATGTAGCTGCCAGCTGAAATATACATAAGATTTGAAAGGCATATGCATGCTGGGAGATGATTGGTATAACAAATTCACTGACTCCAGCCAAAGTTTTTAGTCGACGTTTCGACCTGATCCTCAGGTTTTCATCAGGGAACAATGAGAGACAGTGAGAGACAGCTAGGCTTATATGGAAGAGTTGTGAATGAGCTACTGAACAGGTGCTAACAAACTACACAGTGGGTGTGAAGATGCTGATCTAGTTTTTGGAGGAGGTGAAATGTTCAAATGTCAAAGGAAGAGCACGAGAAATAGAGGAAAAGAGAGGCAGAGAGCAAGGGAGAAAAGAGAAAGCGGAGAGAGGGAGGATAAAAGTGGATAAAATGAAGAACCTGTGCTTTCCTTTTGGGACTAACGCAGTCAAGCCGCAGGGGGCTGAGGTCCAGACCACCGTGTTGGTTCATGCTCTGCCCTTTCTTGTTTATTTGCTCACGGAATAAGCATGCCTTCCTCTTCCTTGCATCCCGTTCCTTCGTGACGACCCGTGGATCCCAGTGGATTGAGTGCCCCTTTTTCCATTGCATGGGCTGCCACGGCGGAGACTCAATGGCTATTGCCACACCGCGCGTGGCTCCTATGCTGTCTTGCCCGCTGTTTGGCAGTGCGCCCCGTCTTGTCAGTGTGGACGTCAGGACAGTCCTTGCATCCAATTGCGTAGATGACGGCTGGTTCCTCCGTTGGTGCCAGGGCGTCCTTAACCCCTTTCATCAACTTACATTTCAACTGCTTCGGTTTCATTACTGTACGCATTTTTACCGATGCAAGGACGCGGCGGATACCTTCGCCGGTTCCTCGGCAGTACGGGATAACGGCCGTTGCTGTGTACTCAGCCTTTTAGGACCTCGGTCTGTTAGGGGCTACCGAACGGTTGATAAAACTGGCGGGATACCCGTTGGCCGAAAGTTCATCTCGTACCCGTTTGTCTTCTTCATCCTGGGCGTTCTCGCGGTCGTAATGTAGCCCTTTCGGTTCATCAATGCCTGTACTACAGATTGTTTCCGTTTGGAGGGTGATGGAAGTTGTGTGAAAGATAGCGTCCGGTATGCGTAGCTTTCCGATACACCTCTGCGGGCAGTCTCTCACTGCGAGGGTGTACCCTCACGTCCAAGAAGGGGAGACAGCCATTCTCTCGCTCCATAGTGAAAGTGATTGACGTATGTTGCGCATTAAACAAGAAAGGGCGGGGCATGAACCAAGACGGTGGTCTGAGCCTAAGCCCCCTGCGGCTTGACTGCGTTAGTCACAAAAGGAAGACACAAATTCTTCCTTTTATCCACTCTTATCCTCTCTCTCCCTGCTCTCTCTTTCCTCCCTTGCTCTCTGTCTCTCTTTTCCTCTATTTCTCGCGCTCTTCCTTTGATATCTGAACGCTTCACCTCCTCCAAAAACTAGATCAGCATCTTCACACCCGCTGTGTAGTTTGTTAGCACCTGTTTAGTAGCTCCTTCACAACTCTTCCATATTAGCCTACCTGTCTCTCATTGTTTCCTGGTGAAGACCTGAGGATCAGGTCGAAATGTCAACTAAAAACTTGGCTGGAGTCAGTGAACTCGTTATACTATAAATGTGTATATTATATGAGCATTTGAAGAGGTTAATTGTTGAGGGAAACATATAGTTATGTAGCTACCAAAACAATGAGGGGCTACTGTGTCATTCTCGATTGCGTTTTGCCTACTTCTTTTCGGGAGTTAGACTGGGACTATGCATATTTAATGTGAGCGAAACTAAAATAAGGTCTGACAACACTTTTTTGTGTCTGGTTCTGGCTGATCAAAGTCCAACACCAACACAGATACGTTTACATGTAACACAGATACGTTTACATGTTCCCATTAACTCGCATTTCACTTTTGTCGTTAATTTGATAAAACAGTGAAATCCCTTTTATTCGAACACCGAAAATTTCGGCAGAAACTTCTCGTTAACTGAATTTTCTAATTGGCCAAACAAAGGATTTCCAGCTGTTTGCACACCAAAATGTGCAGAAAAACACAAAGAATCAACACGCCCATGTAATACTATTGCAATGTCTTGTAGCAATTCAGCCAGCCCACCGACACCTGAAATCGGTCGACGTCGAGAGATTCTGCAAATTCTTTTGCCTTCTCTTGAAGAAGTGGGCCGCTCAAACTCATCTTGTTCCCTCGCGCCTCTCGAAACCATGACCGGGGTGCCTCATCCACGTCCGCAAACGTCGATTCTCCGTTTCTCTTTCTAAAAGAACCAACTGACCCTTGGTCACGGCAACTTCGACCTTGGCACGATTTTCCAGCCATTTCGTATTGTAAAGAGTTGTCGCCACGCACAAACATATAAGCAAAAACACATCATACCAATATCCTAGGCTGACAAGCCTGCATGTTCATTTCCCCCTTCAGTTTCATTTACAATATAAAACAAACACAGAATGTCTGCTGCGCATTGTAGCTTAAAGTTCTGGTGAGCTGTCAAAAAAATGAGCATATCCAGCTACTTGAAGGACAATATGAAATTTACTCCCTTAGCTGACCCTGCCAATGCACACAATCAATCACATTGGTTTTTAAAAGTCTGTACAACACAAGAAAATGCAAAAAATGCGTTTGGACAAGAACTACTCATCGATCAAATGCTTAGCATACCTATACCTTAAAGCTTGGAAAGAAAAAGAAAAGAACAGAATGCACATTCCATGCTTCAGAGGAAATCCTTTATTCCCATTTCCTCATTAATGCATCTTTCAGGCAGACCAATATTCATTTTCTTGATTTCTTGGTCAAGTCAACCTGGGTGTACAGGTCTTGCGGCGTCTTGCTCGGCTTATCTGGCTGAGAGTCTGACTTCGACTGTTGTCCGCTCTTCGGTTTGTTTTGCAAAGTGCCTACCTCAGCCGCCGGGGTTGACAAATAATCGTACATTGCTACAGTGGATTCCTGGGAAGCGTGCTCCAACGATGGTTTCTCGGTGAATTCATGTTTAAGTTTGTTGTAGTTGGTTTCTTCAGCTTGATTGTCATCTGATGAATACTTCTTGGTTTGAAGTTGGCCTTTTCCGTCACCAACAGCTGCAGAGGTGGTACCTTGTGTCGCGAGCAACGGTTGTTGCCCTGGCTGAGGGTCAGTCGGTGGACTTTGCATCTCCAGACCTGCATTATTCCTTTGCTGTGATGTCATAGAAGATCTTTGCACAATGCTCAACGGCCCAAAAGCCTTCAGCTTGCCCCTTAAGCTAGCAAGAACGAAAAGAACGAAGAGAATTGTATTGCCTGCTATGGAAGCACAGGCAACAGCTATCCACGATAGCTCTTCTCGATGGCCCTCAATGTTTGGAGTTTGCACTTCTTTCTCTTGTGAGAACGAAAAAAAAAAAGAAAAATGCGTTAATTCACAATTCTTCTTGTCTCACCAAAGGCAGTGCACGAGTTGCAACAAACTTTCACAATACTAGAAAACCAACCGTGGTAGAAACACTCCGCGCTGAGTTGACTTTCATTACATCTTGTTTCAATCTGAACGCATAGATTTGTTGTACCATTTGACTAGTTGTGAGAATTGATTAGGACTGATTGTACTCGATTGGGCTCAAATGACACTGGAACTGGTGGCAGTAAATGCCTTATGAGATACAGTATCATTTCATTCACAAAGTAGAATATGGCCTGTTCAGTTTCTCTTATGGAAAACGTGCCAACCATGTACTCTTCACATACCCCGTAGTACAATTTTCTTGTACTAAACCGATGGCTCTAACGAGGAGAGGTTAGCGTCGCCTAGAAGCTCTGGCTATTGATTTTGAGGATTTAGTGATGACACCCCTCACCTGTTAGGTGATTGGATTCTTTAGGCCAAATATGTCTAAGGTCCCGGTCATTAGAGAGGACTGGCATGTTTCCTCATACGAAACAAAATGTTTCATGAATGTACCCATTATTTGGAAACGATAGAAGACAACAACAGGATTAGGAAATCGGATGCAACTCAACGTTAATTCAGACAATTCTAGCTCTCTTGATTAAGACCCAATTAAACAGAACAAAAAATGGTGCTGGAAGAGGAATGTGGCAGAAACGGACCACCTCCTCCTTATGGAGCTTCCTATATTGCATGTTCGCAACAATTAGAATTTCACCTTTTTCACAAATCTGACTATCTTTTAGTTCAATTGTTTACACACATCATGTATTGCTGCATGAATAGAGGGTGGAAGTACAAGGATCTTTTTCAGTTGTAATTTCCGTGTCCAGAGGGACAATTTCTTTCTGGTCGAAAGAGGCACATCAATTGCATGGAAGTACAACAAGCTAAACTTACCTTGGCATGCTTTAGGCAAGGGTTTCCATACTCCTGTAGGTGTTGAGGCATTTTCTGTGGGCTGTGAACAGGTAGTTTTGAATGTTTTGCGCAGAAACAATCGCTTTCCAGAAGCATTCTGAGTATCTTGTTCGTATCCATTCTTGCATGCGTAAATCAGAGTGTCGCCAAGATTATAGACAGCTTTATCTGTAAGCAGAGAGCTGAACATGACTTTCTCAGGCAAGTGGCATTCTATTTTCTGGCAGGACATTCGTGATGGCGACCACAATCCACTGGAGTTGCAATGGAGGGTACGGAGCAGTCTAGGCAGCCAGTAACCATTGTTACACTGGACACTAACGGAGTTAGGGTAGGAGAAATGTTTACCGATCAATTTGTGGAAGGTTTCCTCAACCGCAACCTTATAAGGTCGATCAGCTAAAGAAAAGGGAAAAATTCATAACAGTAAAAAGATATATTAACTTGCTTAAAACCCTAATGAGCTGGCAGCCTCAAGGCTTTCTAGCAAGTATCATTATGGGAATTTCCTCTTTCAGTTTATGATTTTTGATATCAATCAGTATCAGTAGAAGTTGATTTGTTTAATGACAATTTACCTGTAGTTATCCGGGCAGTTAAAGTATTTGTCCCTGAATACATCAGGATAGATTAAGGTAAAATTTTGTACTTGCAGGGAAGACTTTTCCTTGAGAAAGTAAAAGCAGTTTCAATCAAAATAATTATGTAATAGCAGAGGAGGGAAGGCCGTTGCAAGCAAATGAATGATTCATCGCTGCATCGAATGACACTCCAGGCGATCTTAATTTATTGAGAGCGAGTGAAGGTCGCTCTGAGCAAGCAAAGGCCGTTGCAAGTGAATGAAGTATGTTCTGAGCAAGAGAAAGCCGTTGTGAGCGAGCAAGGCCAAAACGAGTACATAGTAAATGTGTGATGATAGGGGAAGGAAAATAGAGAGGTAGCAGAGCACGACTCACGTCAAGTTTGGGGAATCAAAAATAATGGCAAAAAACCAATCCTTCCCACTGCTCTAAATATTATTAAACTATTGCCAGCTGCAAATCTATATGCAGAAATTGAAAAGTCTCACACAGTTTGTTAGCGAATTCACAGTTGGGCTGTAGTGGCATCAAATCAGTCAAACTTTACCATATGTTGGATATTCGCATCCTCTCCAAACACATATGTGGGTGTAAAGGATAACTAAGCTTAAGAATTTGATGGAAAAGTAGTGTGGACAGTTCCAGTCTGTTGGATTAGCAAACCAGTGTGCTGGCAAAAGGAACAACAGAGGATAAACTCAAGATTGATAGATCTGTAGGCATTATCAATACAAAACACGTACATGTCCCTTCCATGAAAAAAAGTATCCGTTCCTAGAGCATGAAAGCCTAGGAAATTGAAAATGGAACATTCCTCCCGGCCTGTAATTGAAGAAGGTCACCATAGAGTACCTGAAACTGCCATCCTACTACATCGACAATAGATTGCAAGTTGAGAATAACTTCTATTACCATAATAGGAGAGAGGGGCACCAACCCCCATTGGTCTATGAGCTTTGTTTGGTTGACTGACTGTTTGCCTGCGTCATGGCATTCATCGTCACATCGTCATTGCTCTCCCAATCCCTTTACTTGACATGTTGTTTGCAAATGACACGTGGTGGAAACTTGTAAAACCAACCTTCTCGTGGCTCATTCTAAGGCTATGTGAAGACGTCACACACAGTGAACAGAAAAGGCAATGCGGCACAACAAACAGCTTTTATTGTACCTGCAAGAAGCAAAATATGATCGACCCACATGGTCTACCACATGCAGAAGTATCACCATGGAGATCAAAGTACACGTGGCGTCCTCGTTCTCAGACTGATGTAACTGCTGGTCACGAGTTTAGGAGATCCAACTTTCCTTGATCGTTGAGCATAGCTTGGTCAACGAATTCACTGTCTTCATTATGCATTGACAACACCAAGGTGTAATCACTCTTTCGATCTCCTGGAGGAAAGTTATCTTCTCAATCTGTTGTTTCCTCCATTATCCCATCGACTTGCTGACTTCGTGGAGAAACTAAGTTTGCAAATGTCTAATGTCCGTTTGGAGCATTGCAATATTTTGTTGTGATTGTTGCCGCATTGGGCAAGACTTCCTTGGCCTGTGTCCTATGCCCTTCTGAAGGCAGGCAGCCAGGCAAGTAGATTGGCTAGTGTAGCCAACCAGCCGTCTACTTTTTCAAATGCTGCTGTGATCCTGAATGTATCAGATGCTATTTCCCACCCTGTCGTACCTGGCGCCTGCTGCCATGTCGGTCCTGTCTTGCATGCATTGTTGATTATAGGTCCCGTTGTTTCACTGCAGCAAAGCCAACAACCGCCGTCTGGATTTAGATTCAACACTCTCATGGATTTACAACGATCGAGCTCAATTTCCTGTATTCCTTGCGATTGATTTTTCAGAACATTTCAGCCACAAGAACTTGATTTCTTCAACAAAGACAAAAGCGGAGGGGCAAACGGCAACTGGCTCCTGGGTTTTCATGCCCCTTCAAGTCTATCCACTGGTAACAGATCCTCAGACTACCCTCGGGAAACATGTGCCCCAGGCGAACTGATTTTTGACCACGCTACATGATACATGCAAGGATGGGCGATAATGTGAGATTTACTTGTGTCGTTTGCACCACAATTGCTTGTCTGTGATGAGTGGCATTGACCCTTCGTTCTTCCCAGTATTCATCCATTTTTTGCAACAACACGCAAAGTAATCATTTCTTTTGTTTGTGCTGTGGTTTATTCTCCAGTTGGAATTGCAATACACTAAGAAGGGAACCAAGGTGAGTATCTTCTCGTAACCAAAGCACCAGCTCCAAGGGGTTGTGTAGTTTGTCTACCTCAAGCTTGTACCTGACTATGGCGACTAAATTGGCTGAATAGAGAAAATTAACTCCTCTTTTCTGCAGGAAAAAAATAGTTGGAATTACATGGCGATGCACTCAAAATTCATACTTGTGTTGTAAACGCTACATACAGGGATTGAGTGGTTGGGAAGGAGGGAGCAAGCACTTCTAAGCGTAATGCTACGGGTTCATTTTTTATCAGTGCAAAGCTGTTTCTCTCAGAAGTGGCCAAAAAAGAGACGGTTGGAAATTTTTTTTAAGGGATTACAAGCTTAGGTGACGAATTAATTGGGTCTTACACCTAGTATAGTTGGAGAACACAAGGTGATTCCAAGAGTTTTATGTGAGGCGATGAAGTACTAGTCTTCCTGAATGTTTAAAAAAGATACTGGAGCTGAACATCCGTGATCATGAAAACACAAACCACAGTTGAAACGAGCCCCTAACTCAGCTGAAGACATGTGTGGTACAGCCGGGATTGCAAAGCCTCAGATCAAGCTGATGATTTTCATTTCTCCTCGTTTCTCAAGTTTATTGCCTTCTTTAAGAACATGTATTTGGATAAGCCACGATGTATCCATTGTTTTAACGACATTTTGACGTCACAAGGGCTCTTCCCACGATCGGGGATGCAGCACCTGATCAAACAAGAACAGCTACCAACTTTTGGATTTGTGCCTTCGAGTTTTTTTTTTGTAAATATGGCTAATGCAGCTCACCTGAAAGGAGATAAATATAAAAAAAATGGCTACGCTCAACACGTCTGACTTCTTGCTCTCGTGTTGAAAATATCTCTGGTGATTTTCCTAAACCACCTTCTAACGCCAGTGGCATGTGTGGCATTTGTTTTCTGTGCATTGCGGTCTTCCACCAACTCACCTTGACCTTGACCGGAGTGTATGGTCGCGTCCGACCCAAGCAAGATACTGAGTTCACCCCAGCAGGACCACAGAAATTAACATTACTACAGGATGAAATCAACGGCCTTCTGGCTGTCATATGGTTTCAAACTTACCAGTACTATCTTTCAGCACTAATACTTTCAAAACAGCCATACCTCAGCATTCTTTTCTGATTGTTGCCTTTCCTTTCAAAATGGCCTGCGCCATGTGTTGAAAGTTCAGCTGACTATGGTCATTGGCTCAGGTGCTCTGGTGAAGTTTGCAATAGAATTACACACTTCTAGAAGGAGATGTCTTGTATTGAGAAAAGCAAAGCTTTGACGTTCTCAAATGGAGGAATAGAGAATAAACACTGTTTTCAAATATTCAAAGAAAGGCCCAAACTAAGAATGATGTCTGGAATCAAAATACATCTTCTTCATGGCCAGAGAAAAACTCGTGCCCTTTTGTTACCTCCATAACTCATGTAATAGCTACAACTTTAATCGACTTCCAGAGGGGAATGCCCCAAGATCTGTCAGTTTAATGGATAATCTTGAGTTCTGATCAAAACTCTCACCTATGTTGGTTCTTTGCTGGGTACCAATCGACCTGTTTGTGTCAGGTTCAAGAATGAATGTCTTTTCCAACATGGTCCTGAACTGCTCCGTGATGGAGTAAGTTGTGTTCAGAGTGTGTATAACCTCCTTGATCAAGACATGGCCGTTTTTAAGGCTGCCTGGATGACCACACACCACTGGTTTACATGGTGACAGTGCAGGGGTCCACTCTCCTCCTTTCTCCGGGTTTACTTCGCAGGTGTGACTTGCCTCAGATGTGTTGTTTTCGATTGTGTAGCCTTCTTTGCATGTGTACTTGATGATAGAGTTAATATTGTAGTTTCCCTCTAAACGTCCCGTCTCGCGTAGGGATGGAGGTGGTTCAGGGCACACGGCACGTCGGCAGGGAGCTGGGGAAGGTTCCCATTTGGCAAGATTGTTGCACTTAAGTTTGGTCAAATTCTTCGGCAGCCAATAACCATCCTTACAATTGACAATAACGGTGTCTGGATATGTGACGTTCGTCGCATTGAAAGAAGCGTAGAATGACGTCGAGTTCTGGATAAGGCAAACTAGAGAAAAGGCCAAACATTACACGGCGTGAACGAAAGGCAAAGACCTGAAAAGTTTACTATTGTGTCGACTTACCCAATTTTTGGAATTTTTACTAGATGTACATTCAGAACGAGCAAAATTCACGGACTGACAAGGAAAGGGTAACGTTTTTCGCCTCTCAGTGTTATGACACTCGAGCTTTTATGGGCATTGCCGCCGAAACGGCACTTGTAGCACACTGTGCTGGGGCGCGTGGTTGGGGGATGGGGCACGCTAGTATCAATACTGACCCACTGCGACAAGAACGTGGATCTTCCGAAGTTTTTCTATGCTTGCTCTGATGTCGACAAAACAACAGTAACCGAGCACTCTCAAAGAGCCGACGGTGCTGAACAAATAAAAAGAAAAAGTCAGAGCAAGAGAAACTAAAAGAATAACATTAAGATAAGACTAATGATAGGAGAATCAAAAATCAAAACCAAAACGCAATCAACCTGGGGAGTGGGGAATTGGAGAAATGACCCACAATGGGGAAAGCAGGGACGGGTGGGAGAGAGTTTCCTACTAATGAAAAACGGCGTATGGAACCAGGCTAAAACCTTGCCGGTAATAGTGAGTTAAAGGTGCCTGCACGTTCCGGAAGACTTGAGCCTAAATAAATGTGAACATTGGACAGAATTAGGGGTGGTTGTTTCTATGTGCTCTTCGGGACCTTAATCGATGGGTGGTGAAGTTGATGAGACTGGTATAGAAAGAATACTTCAAAAGTGTTCGAGGCCAAGTGTCCATCTCAAAATAATCTAAACCTTGGCCTGGTACAGCTCCCACACCTTCCTCCAGCTGCAGGTTTCCAAAATGCCGCCTCAAGATTCCAAAGAAACTCATGAATACGAAGTTGAACCTGAAATGTTTCTTCTTGGCAGTTCTCTTGTCAGTCATGTTTGAAGGCACATGCTCAAAATCGCAAGAACTGATCTGTAAAATGCCACCCTGAATTTCAACATTTTAAGTATGAGAAAAACAAGTATCCCACGTTTTTATTCGGTCTGAAGGAAAAGGAAGAGTTCAAGAATACACAAATCTCTGTTGTCACAGACTAAGATAGAAGATCGCATGAAATCTTACCTGATGAGCACGCACACTGGATTGGAGCTTCTCCATTGTGCGTGAAATTGCTTCTAACTTGAACGTAATAACCATCGTGTAGGTAGATTTTATTTTCGCTTATGTTGTCCATGTTTCTGTAATTGTGCAAGAAAGTTCCGTGTTCTCCTCCTTCCCCCTTGCCAAGCACCTCCACAGAAATGCTAGTTTGTCGTACAAAAAGTCCTCGCGAGCTGAGTCTTATCCCTGTCCAGACAGGTATCTTTGATCCTCCGGCTTTTTGAACCAAGCACTTGTACTCATCCCTGTTAAAAGGAACAGCTACTTTCATTCCTTCACTGGCACATTTACTTTGACACCAATTGTAGTCGTGGTGCTGCCCAGAACGGAAAATACTAAATCTTGTCACAGTGTGTCGGCAGCCTGCAGACACAAGAAAGCATAAACAAAATGGAGTATTCCTGTGGCCTGGGTTAGAGGCCATTTCCATAGGAAGTGGGGTCTGCATATACGTACATGGGCTCAAACCCATGTAGTTAATTCCTGGGTTACCCAAAAAGGCCAGTTCCTGAGGCCACAACCAGAGACACCACTGCCTTTAAACATTGAAGACCAACCCTCAAACTGCAGGCTTTGGTATGGCAACAAGTCCATTCTAGCATTCTGCAAATACCCACCAAGGCCTGGACCGGCACTCATGAAAATTTCCATGCACCCGTAACCCCCAGACCAATGTTTGCTTGGGAGCATGATGAGCTGGATCACATAGCTTGACTCACACGAGAGTTGCAGATAAAGATTTTTCCATTTTTCCAAATGACAGCGAAAATCCCTTTTCAACAGCAACAGAAGTTTAAGTTGTTATAACGCGGGGTAATGGCAGGACTGCTCCTGCCTTCTTCAAGTCCAACAATAACTCTCATGAAAGGAGCAACCTGTTTTATCTTGGCATGCACACTCATTCAAGGTCATAAACCTCAAATGAAAAAAAAAAACCGAAAATCATGCAACTCGTCACCTATGCAAGCGAAAGAACAATTCTAAGCAGTAAAGCAAGTTTTACTGGAATAGGAAAAGCCACAGGCTATCAAATTCCAACCCCAACGTCCGTTAACCTGACCATTTTTTCCTTCTCAGGGCATGTTGTCTTGCCTTCCCTTCTTCTTGGATTGATTTTCCGTCGAGAGAAGCATTTCAGTCAGAAGTCGGTAGCTCCAACAAGACACAGGCCTATTGGACAGGATCTGCATTTCTTGTCCCACTGCCAAGGTGAACTTTGTGGGGTCTCTTTCTTTCGGTTTTGCCTTGGCATCTTACAGTTAGGACCATGTTAGTACCGTCGCTTTACTTCCTGTTAGCCTTGATCCCCTGGGTAGCAATTGGCTGAGCTTCCCCTTCCTCAACACCTAAATAGGCCAGAGAAAGGTGTTAGACTTCTTTCAACAAGCAGTCAACACTTTCTGCGTGCGCCATGATCGGCTGCTGGAAGCCGTGGAGGTTAACGCTATCAGTTTTGATCCACTTGATCAATCAATCCTTCTATCTGTCTATATATCTAGCTATTATTTGATCAGTCAATCAATCAATCAATCAATCAATCCAGCAATCGATCAATTAATCAAACAAACAATCAATCAATCGACCAATCAATCAATCAGCCAATCAATTGCTCAATCAAACAGTCAATCAATCTTCGGTGGAATGCTAAACTTTGAAAGTTAGAATCCTTTCCCTATTTGCCGCTGTTGCATGAAAGTTCTTCCATCCTTTTTTCCGCAATATCAGGTTATCAATGTCGATTTTTCATTCAGGTGCTTCACCTTGCACGTTTTGCTCTAAGTGTACATGTACATGTAGATGTCATGCCCTCGCAGTTTTTCACACTATTTTCACATAAATTTGGCCTGTTTCCTTTTATAGTGTTCGTTTTATATGACGAAGGCTGGAACAATTCCGCCGAAACATCGTTAAAAAATCTACAAGCTGGTAATGAAAAAGAAAAATGGAAAATTAGTCAATCAGTTCGATCAATCATGTCAATCAACCAATCAATTTTTCAAGCAATCAATCATTCAATCAGTTCAATCAATTAATCAATTCAATCAATCAACCAATCAATCAATCACTCAATCGACCAATCAGTCAATAAATCAATAAATCAACCAATCAGTAACGTTAATCCATCAATCCATCAATCATAAAGTCAACCAGTCAATCAGTCAATCAATCTAAGGTTTTGGGTTCTCCCTCAGCACCAATAAATTATTCAATGAAGCCATCAGTGACTCGATCAATGAATCAATCAACCAAACAATGAATTAATCATTTTTCTCCCTCTCGTTGAGGTGATCTTATCTCCTTGCGATGAACGATTTCGGGTAGCCATTTTTCTTTAGAGCTTGCTGGATGTGTTTGACTTCTTCTTACTTGTCCTTGTTGTTCGTGACGTTGTCTTCTGCTCTTCTCAGAAGGCTGTCTGTAACACTGCACTTTGCGCTCTGTGAGTGGTGAGAGTCGTATGCGGTATCTGTCCGTGTGAGTGGGTTTTCCGCAGACTGTCGTTTCCTCCTCAGGACAACACGATCAAGTGACTACAAGCCACGACCTAAGCAACCACCAACTCAAACCATCAGCTTCCTGTTCGTCAATGGCACCACACACATCATCCAGAGGGTCCTAAAACTGCTAGGCATCCGTGTGGTTGGACGGCCCAACACGTGGAAGTGGAGCTTCCAACGCAAACTGAAAGATCTAAAAGGACAAGTACTGGCAGAAAAACGGCGTGGTCTACAAGACTTGTTGTCAGGACTGTAAGAAGGCGTACGTTGGGGAGACTTGCCGTACCAACATGGATAGGGTAAAAGAACACAAGGCCCACACCCCCTACAGCCGCGTGGATTTGTCTACGGTCGCAGAGTCCGCTCTCCTCAAGAGCCACAGGATTGACTGGGATCACCCACAAGTTCTTGACCGAGAAACAAAGATCAACAACAGGCGAGCAAAAGAAACCCTCGAGATCCATGAGGAGAAGGCCACCGTGAACAAAGACAAACGGCTGGAGCTAAGCCCATTTTGGTTCATTGTCTGCTAAGTTACGACTCCTTTGATTTTTTCCCCACTCACTTGTTTGGTTTTTTCTCACGCTGGTTTCGGTTCCTTTTACAGCTCTGTCACCTCTGTTTTCAGGCTTTATCACTCCAGATCTCGAACACTAAATCCTTTAAACCTGTACATAAATGTAGGGTTACAACTTCTTCTTCTTCTTAGTTTTACCTGAAGAAGACCCGGGGAACCAGTTCGAAATGTTGTAAGACTAAAAACAAACATGTGCTGGTGCTGAGGGAGAGCCCAAAACCTTTGCATGCTATCCCAGCAAGAACTTTACGTATCAATCAATCAATCAATCAATCAATCAGTTAATGAATCAATCAATCAATGAATCAATCAATCAATCAATCAATCAATCAATCAATCAATCAATCAATCGATGAATCAATCAATTAATCAATCAATCAATCAATTAATCATTCAATCAAGCAATCAAACAATCAATCAAGCAATCAATCATTCAAGTATTCAATCAATCAATCAATCAGTCAATCAATCAACCAATCAATCAATCAGTCAATCAAGCAATGAATCAATGCATGAATCAATCAATCAATCAATCAATCAATCAATCAATCCATCAGTCAAACAATCAAGCAATCAATCAATCAATCAAGCAAGCAATCAATCAAACAGTCAATCAATCAATCAATCAAACAATCAATCAATCAATCAATGAATCAATCAAGCAATCAATAAATCAATCTAGCAATCAATCAAGCAAGCAATCAATCATGCAATCAATCATTCAATCAATCAATCAATCAATCAATCATTTCAATCAGACAACCACAGGTCGATCAATCGATCGATCAATCAATTAAATCACCGAGCTTTATGGCCTTAGAAGTGCCTTGAAGGAACTTTCATGCAGCAGTACTTGTCCTTTCGGTTGTTATTGCTGTTAAAGTAGTCAAAGACCTCGACCCATTGAGCTAGACTTTGAGACTTGCAATGCTAGATGACACCCTTTGTTTACTCAATGAACAGACTGTGTATTCCATTCAGAGCACCCTACACAAGAAGCAACTCACTGCACGCCTAGCTCGCAGCATGCGTATATTCAGTATGAATGAACGTGAACTGTTGACTCTTTGTTAATGGCTGGGTAGAGTGCATTTCAACATTTTGATCATTCCGGGCAGTCGACCTCCGTCTTGCTGGGTCGAGACGTAATTTTGTCGGTTAGAATTTTTTTGATGGTGCTCAATTGTTCTGCTATGTCCTTCTTTTCCTTGTTTTCCTCCTCATTTTTCTTCACTTCCTCTTCTCTTGTCTTTTCAAAAACCTTTTTTTTTATCATTCAATTCAAAGCGTTTCTTCTATTTCTTCTACGACTCTTCCTGGTCGCTTTCTCTCATTTACATCATTCTTTATCCTCTTCCTTCGCTATTACTCTCCTGTCCTTTATCTCTCCCTTGTCTCATGTTCTTTTGTGGACTCCACACGAAAACATGCATTCTTTCTCTATTTGTGGTGTCATGGCAGTGCCCCAGGGTGCACACCCGGTGCCACCTGCATTGCAATCCTGTGGCCTTAAATTATCGCTTAACAAAACTGCACATGAAACTATTTCCTTTGGTTTTCTTGAACTTTTGATCTTGGTGTGTTTTTTCGTTTGAAGAGATCTTATAAGTAGTTGCAGCTATTCAATAATGGCTGTTGTTTAGCAAGAATGAGAATTTTGAATCGCAAATATTCTCACCATTTTCACAGACACATTTTATTTCCATCATATTGTTTGGCGGATTGACGTGAGAGAACGTGCAACTCCTTAGCATACAGCCTTGATGTTTATTCAAGTGTTGAACCTACACAGACGTACACTTGTCCAAGATCCCCGTCCCTAAGGTGGCTCAGGTGATTTGGATTTTTGATGATGATCGGCGTTTTTTTCATTCCATCAGGATATCTCTGTGCCAAATTTCAGACAATTTCACCACGGATAACTTGCACAACGTGAGAAAGCATTGTTTACGCAAGTTTGCCGAAAATACATGGTGACGCATTTCTTTTATTCCAGCCAAAATGGTACATTTAGGGATGTAGTGGTGTCAGAAGAAAGAAGAACAGGGGTTAACCATCACAAAGCCAACGTCGCCTCTAGCGAAGCTTCTGCCGCGAAATCGCAGACGCTCCGCCATATGTCCCGGCGACCTCAACCCAAAGGAAGACCAAGCTCAGACCAAGCTCACAAATAAAGCCTCAACTCTGTCGCGTCAGCTATAAGATATTGCATATTATGCGTGTATCATCTTGAGCGACACCACGCGAAGGCAATGCGGTGTCGGCTTCGATGGCAACTTGCCCGCCATTTTGATACCAAACTAGGCTGCGTACACTTGGCATCCTATCTACTCGCACACCTTCCTAGAGCTTGCCCAACACGAACGGCGTGTTTCTGTACGGATGCTCATCCTCTCCGATCATAACCACAGAAATGTAC